>JABVXU010000317.1:0-65948 GCA_013365365.1 Cruorifilaria tuberocauda
ATATATTATATACTATATATTATATACTATACTATATATTAGATACTATATATTATATATACTATAGAGATTAACAACATATTATTAGTAGAATATGAAATAAAACGTGAATATCACGGACTGTGTAATTCTTTAACTAATTCTGATTTAATGAGGCTGAAGCAATTGATTGCGATTTTCAGGACGACCTCCAGGTGCAAGCAGCAGACATTTTTAGGAAATTATACAACTTATTTATTATGTATGATGCAACACTAATTGAAATCAATCCTATGGCGGAGGATATCAATGGAAAACGTTAGTTTTAATAAAGTCTTGAATTTAAACTTTTTTGGACTATCACTGCAGTGCTTGCTGTTATTTGTCCAGACACTGCGTTGTGCTGAGGACGTAGTTGTAAACCATTGTATTTGAGATTTCAGCTGTTTAAAGTTGTATTCAATATTTATTAGATAGATCATTTACGAATGTTGATAGCTCTTTAAATTTTTGGAAATCTTACACAAATTAGTTTTAAAAAAAATCGCTTTATCATTAGTTCAAGTTACCTTCAACTGAATGATATTATTATGCTGTTTTATATTCAGTCATCTTTCACATAATTTTTGAGTGTTTTATTTTTCCTTTTTCGATGATCTCAGAGACTTTCTGCTAGTAATATTTATCTCAGTGTTTCAATAGCAATTTGATAATCGTCATTGTTACGTCGGTATCGCTAATATAGATAAAAGTGATCGGCTGCCTATTTGCATATGATATTCTACCTAGTGGGGACATTTCGTTTATTGCTTGTGATTGTCTAGTGTATGATTGAGAAAACAGGTCGAATGATTTTGGAGTGAGAATTCTTTGGCGAATTAGTTGATTTGATTAAAAGAAGTATTGACGTGATAACATCAATGAAAGGGTCTTTATAATTTTTAGTTTTATTTACTGAATTATCTTCAGCAAATTTTAATTTCCATCTTTTTTAAGTCTACTGTTTGGATTGCAAATTGAATATTGATTCAAATGCTAGTCATCGGCAAAAAGATTTATTTGCGATGGAAGATCAACAACAACAGGATCCTCTGGAATTGCGCGCAGGAAAAGCTAATCTTAATTATATTCGACTGGATGGTAACATCGGTTGTATGGGTAATTTTAATTTAAAACTTTTTTTCCTAAAATTTGACGCATAATTATGTTATCCCAATTAAATTTGCTGGGGTTAGTATGTATTTAACACTTTCAATACGAGGTTTTTGTTGATATGTGCGAATTTCAGTAAATGGAGCTGGCTTAGCAATGGCAACCATGGATATCATCAAGCTTCATGGTGGTGATCCGGCGAATTTTCTTGATGTTGGCGGTGGCGCTACTGCTGAACAAGTTGCTGAGGCTTTTCGGATCATTACTGCTGATGAGGATAAGGCAAGTTTTTTATGCAATTTAGAGAGAATTTTTCATCCTCTATACTTCATAAAGGTCAGTGGAACTTGCCATTTCGATATTGTAAAACATGTTTTGTTTCAGGTTACCGCAATTCTAGTGAATATCTTTGGTGGTATCATGCGTTGTGATGTCATTGCACAAGGTATGATCAGTGCTATCAGTGAACTTCAACTCAAAGTTCCCGTTGTTGTTCGCCTGCAAGGTTGGCTTTCTGTTTCTATTTTTGTTTTCAGCTTACCGAATATGTTTTTCTAAATCAAAATCTCTGCCAGTGTTTACCTATGTTTACGTCCTTTTGGATTATATTTTTATCTTTTACAGGTTTTTCTCTTGTCAATTGTATGCTTATTATGTATTTTGCACTTAACCTTTCTTACGCCTGAATTTATCAAGCTTTACATTATCAGTAATTAAATGAGAAATAATGTACTTTGGCGTAATATTGCGACATATTTCTACGGTGCTCGAAGTCTTTCTTTGTGATGGGGGTGGATGGCATATCTGAATGTGTCGGAAGATGAAAGATGTGTCATGACCGATGGTAGTAACTAATTTACAGAACTATATCTAACAGCGTTGCATTAAGCAATTACTGGTTGGATGAGATGAATTGATATTGTAGTAATTATGATAAAAGGTTTGTAAACCAAACCAAAAAACAGGTTCATAATAATAATAAGAAAATTTTGCAGTTAAAGTAATGAAATTGAGAGCAGATATTTATGAAAAAGAGCTGGAATTCATAAAATCGGAGAAAAAAGTACGTTTTCTTTTCAGGTACTCGTGTTGAAGATGCCAAGGCATTGATTGCAGCCGCTAAATTGCGAATGATTTCATGTGATGACTTAGATCAAGCTGCAAAAATGGTTGTGAAGTTATCGGAAATAGTTCAGCAGGCACGATCTATACCGATCGATGTTTCTTTCCAGCTTCCCTCTTAAGTCTTAGTTTTAACAATTCTTGCACAATGCTTTATGATTATTTTTTGTTTCGGTTAGGAAGTTTTCATTTTTCTTTGCAATGTTTTTTTAGTAATAAATTCATATAAAAACATGATTAACATTATTGGCAGTACAATTGACATGAACTCTGTTTTTCTTTTAAATATCACAGTGAAGTGTTCGCCACTTAGCAACGTTATGTATTATTGGACAGTAATTGTTGAATATTCACGCTAAAATACAGAGATCTAATCTTTTGTTAATCGAATAAAAAGTCTGGTTTCTATATTCAGTAGTCACAAAAATTACCGAAAAGGAAGGGAGTCAACAAACTCATAATCAAGAAACGGCATTTGTGAATCAGGTTCACTGTGTCATCTAACAATTTTTACCGGCACTTCATTAATCAGGAACTTTTAGTTTATATCTTTATATTTGTATTATTAAATTATCAATTATTAATACTTGCTTATGTAGGATTCAACAATTTTGTATTGTAAAATGCAGTGAATTTAATGTTTCGTCAAAATTATCACTATGAGAACATAGAGAGGCATTTAATGAATATGTAATTGTGATATTTTCCATGAGCCTATGTCTATCTGATCAGGTCGAATGAAAGAGTTGTAATATTTTGGGATGTTAAGCGTATTTTTTGGAATGTCGTATTTGTTACCGTACATTATCGGAATGATTGAAATAGCTTAAATTAGTGGAAATCTCTTGCCTTATTAATTTTTTATACCTTAAATTTGAAGAAGTACGTGATGTTCAGTTATATGCAAATGAAATTTCTCCATCTCGCTTCTATGTTTTTGTGCTATATTCAACGATTGTAACGTTATACGCATATTTAAATAATTCAGATTGCTAATCTTTAATAGAAATATGAGTGGGGAAAAGAATACGCTTTTTTATAATTTGAAGTATTCTAAGTAATTGAATATCATTGCTTCGTCATCATCTTATTTTTTACTTTTTTTAGCTTTGTGTTTGATAGTAATATATGATAGTATAGTTTGTTATTTCTGTGAGATTTATTCTTCAGCTATTTGAAGCAATATCTCATTTATGGCTTCATTTTCACTTTCTTTTTTTTGCTGTTATTACTTCTTAATGAACAGCCAATTAACTTCCTAGATATCACATAATGCTAACATTTCAGATTAAATAGATACAAATGTATAACATTTTTGACGACAGTTTATTTGTTTAACAAATGAGAGGTATGATTCTATGGCTTTTTCATATTTTTTTATATTTTTTATACTTTAATTATATATTTTGAAAAGTGATATGAATAAATGATATTTCTTTCATTCGAGTATCGTTCTTTCAATTAAGGTTTTGTAAAATATCCTAATGTTTAGTTTAGCTTAATTTTTAATCTATTATTGACAAGTAATTGCCATAATGCGTAACTGTTTGTATATTTATTTCTCCCTTAAATAAATTCCTACCTTTACGTTACAACTCATGTAAGAATATTTTGTTAGCAAAATATTTCCGTGTGAAGACTTAAAAGTTTTCATGTTGATTTAAAAACAATATGCTTGGGAATAACTTCATACGTGACAGACACGAAAAAAATTTTTTAGCCATTCTCATGCTTACATCTCTGCAAAGAATCTTATTTGAATTGTAGCAAATTAATTCCTTCTAGAAAATTTAATTTTTCGATTAATTTCAGGTCTCTTACGTATAGCATCGTCCGCGCGTCAAGTAGAGTATTTCAGAAGTAATGATTTTATATTTAGTTTTCAAATTTTCTATTTCAAGCATTCGTTAGACTATCCACAACAAGCAATTATTGATTGTTTTAATGCTTTTTTGAAAATAATCATTAAACATATTTGTATATTTACAATACATATTTGCTTTTAGGACTAACTACTATGGCAACATTAACTGTAAAACAGGGGATCGATCTCGAGCTACAACTCTCCAAAGAGACTCAAATTTTACTAGTGGGCAAGAGAAAATTTCTCAAGAATATCAAATTCGAGGGCGATATTATGGCAAAGTTTTCGGGTTTTGTCACTTCTAAAACTTGGGGTTCATTAATGGAAACATTAGCTGAAAATAGTCCAGCAACAGTACCACTGCATTTGAATTTAGCTACCGTTTGTTTTTGAAATAATTTTCCTCTTTCTCCAACATTTAAAGTTTAATATTGATTTTTAACATAGTCACTTTATGGACATTTTATGGTTTCTCTAGTTATCAGTATAATCATTATATCACATTTTTAATATGGTGATTTTTGTGTAAGCACTGTATCACATTACGGTCACTTTAGTCTTTTTTCTGAATGTGGTTTTGTTTACGCTGAGAATTGAAGAAATTAGTTTGTGAGATTAATAAATGCTTTTATCTTATAACTTTCGATGTATTTGTAGTATACATAAGAATATTTATTATGTTACCTTTTTCCTTAGATTTTTACTTAATGAAAGTGTGGAAATTTAGAAAGCGATAAGAATATGACTGGTGTCAGAAATGGATTCGAGAAAATTGCTTGATATCATAACTTATAAGTTGCCAAAAGAAGATAACAGTGATTAAACATAATTTGAAGTAATATTCGGATTTGAATTTAAGGTTATTGCTGTGGCAGATGAATCGAGTCGACATAATGCTCCGTCAAATGCTTTATCGATTTTCAAAGAAGTCAAGAAGGCAAGTCAGGTAGATGGAATTAAGGTTCGATTTCCTTTTTTTTAATTTCGGTTTGTTTTGATGTTGTTATAGGTCTTCGTTCAATGGATTTAGTTTTAGTTTTACCTGACTCCTTATCTCATTATATCGTCAGACATAGCTGAAAACTTTGACAAATATAACTAAAAGTAATGAATGGAAGATGTTGGTGAATTGTCAGGTGAAGATAAGCTATTATACTCAAAAAAATTGTTTTCTCATTCCAAGTTATCCCTTCCATGTGATCCATCCTTTTTTTAACTTCTTTATTATTTATCTTGCCCACTACCACATTTCAGAATGTATCTGTCGTTTTGTATGGAATGTTAGCGGATCTCTTTCCAAGTGTTGCTGCAATAGCACGTTGTTATCCTCTCTACAGTCGATTAACCGAAAACCGCGATAGTTTGGAAAATGTTCAAATTGAAGTTGTTGTCAATGGTGGCGAGGTATATTTCCTATTCTAGATTGTGCTTTCTTTTTTTTTTTCGTTTTTATCGTTTTCAAAATTGATAAATATGCATGTCGCTTTTGATCTTACTAGCATGAATTATAAGTTAAGCACATTGACTTTCATTAATGTTATGCGTATTTTTAGCTTACCATTGATATACTATAATTCATAAAGCTTTTTCAAAGTTTTCTAAAAATTTCATTTGATTCATTCTTTTCATAATGGAATAGCCAGAATTTTGGAGACTTGTTGTTTTGGTTATGACATAATATAATAAATATTGAGGTAGTATCTATCTTGATAATTTATAAGTTAATTGTTATTATTACTGTCATCGTTATGCAGAAGTTCGGTAATCGTGACCTGTTATTCCTCCAAACGTTAGCAGAATCAATTCGAAACACTGCTCGTCTAATTGATATGCCATATAATGAGCTTAACACGGAACAGTTCGTTGCTGAAGCTAATGGATTAATTTCAAAACTTTCGAATATACAAAGTACAATTATCAAGGTCTGTCAAGGTTATCTCAAAAAGATATTTCTTCAAAAATATTCAAAAAATTCAAAAGATATCTCTCTTTGATGTCTTCAAAAAGACATCAAAAGATTATCTCAAAAAAGCTTTGATGAATGATAACAATAATTAAATAGCTAATATCATAAATTTGCAATGCGGTGAATATTACGCGGTAAAAATATAATAATGAAATTTGTTCACGTATTACTTTAAAACTTTAAAAAACTCTGTCTCAGCTTATCAACAAACGCATCTCGTCATAATTCAAATTATAGTCTTAAGAAAAGTTTTTTTTTTTGAAAAAATATCTCCTGATAATATTTTTTGAGCGATTAATATCGAGAAGTATTGAAAAATGAATGGATATTTAGCGAATTATTTTATAATGTCGAATATTATATGAGGATAGTCATTGGAAACTTACAATATCAGTTGGCTTTTAACTGGTACTATAATTTATTCTTCAGTTGAGTTCATTTCTGAGATGTAGTACTTTAAGTGATTTGTCACATTTCAGGGCAACGACCTACTTGAAAAAGGTTTTGGAGGGATATATCATGTTGGTAAGGCATCTTCTTCACCGCCAATTTTCGCATGCTTTAGCTACAAGCCGCCGAACGCTACGAAGACATACGCTATGGTTGGAAAGGGCATAGTGTATGATACAGGTGGTATGCAGATTAAAACGAAAACCTTAATGCCCGGTATATATTTTGTGCTTCTAAAGCCCTAGAAATAATTGGAAATATTTAGTTTGAGGCGTAAGACAATTACCAACTGATTAAGATTGATTCCATTTTGAAATTATAGTGGAAATTATTTATCGATTATCTCACATTTAGTACTGAAAATGTTTGAAAAATTGTACTGATGGAATTAGTTTCTTCATGCATGAAACATCATGTAATGAACAGTAAAGAGTTTAAGCATGAATATGAGTGTAGTGTTTCAAAATTTTTAGTTTTAAAATTTAAGTTTTAATCCAAGTAGTAAATTTCGTAGTATATCAAGTTTTTTATTTTATTTTCATAGCTAATATTGAAGGAAAGATCGAAGAGGAATATAGAGGAGAGAAATGTGAAAGGAAATTCAATCCTTATGAGAAATGTTCTCTTTAAATCGGAAACAGGTCACACCAAATATAAAAAATAAACTAAATTAATTTGCTTGAAATGGATGTAAAAATCAAAATAATTTATTGAAAATGTTTCGTTTAACATGTAACAAGATTACTTAGCCAATAACTACGAAGTATTTTGCTTCAAGTAATGATGGATGTACATCTCGCATAGTTAAGTTGATCAATTTTAAAAAAGATATAGTTTAAAATATCAACAGCAAAGATCTGGAATGATCGCGTATTCGACGAGTCTCGAATGAAAGATATTTTTTCAATTTCAGGTGTGAAGAATGATATGGGTGGTGCAGCTGCTTTGCTTCATTCATTTTATACTTTGGTAAAATTGGGCTTTAAGCAAAACTTACACTGTTTACTATGCATTGCAGATAATGCTATTTCGCATATTGCAAAGTATATATTTTTATGTTTTTTCCAACCGTTAAACCATTTTGAAAAATTAGATTAAGCTAGTATCATTAAGTTTCAGTAAATCCTGAATATCGAAGAATAAGATAAATGATTCAAGTTAAAAATGATTTAATTCAGTTCATTGTAGCGGCTTGAAAATAATCCATGATAGAAATAATAAAAATCAAAAAGACAGCGAAAGTGATTTAAGGATATTACAAATACTAAAATTTTAATGAGTTTACACTTTAGAATGACCTTTCGGTAATAAATTTGCTATCTTTTCCCAAAACTCCATTTACTCATTTTTTCAAATTTCCGTTATAGCCGTCCGGATGATGTCATAACAATGTTAAGTGGTAAAACAGTTGAAATTACGAATACGGATGCTGAAGGTCGTCTAGTACTAGCTGATGGCGTCTATTATGCGAAAAATATGCTCAAAGTCTGTTCATTAATTTCCTTATTTTTATGATTAGCAAAAATTACTTTCAGGTTACTTTTATTGATTTTTTTGAATTTTAGTTGAAGTTTCAGCCTACTTTCAAAAAAAAGTTATGTGATCCGTAGTATCGTTAGCTAGTATTCTTGCATGGCTTTTGTCAGGAAATTTTTTTCTTTTTATATACAAGCAACTAATCATAGGAGAATGTGAGATAGGGCAAGATGTTTAGCCAATGAATCGTAGAAGATGAAATTCCTCAAATTATTTGATTTCTAAAACTCTCTGCAGAATTTAAGTTTTGATTCCTAATTTTTATTTGAATTTAATTTCAGGCTGATACAATAATTGATATGGCGACGTTAACAGGTGCACAAGGTCTTGCAACTGGAAAACTTCATGCTGCTGTATTAACCAATAGTGAAGAATGGGAGAATCGTGCTTGTAAAGCTGGGCGAGCTAGTGGCGACCTTGTTCATCCGTTACCATTTTGTCCGGACTTACATTTTAGTGATTTGAACAGTCCCATAGCAGATATGCGAAATTCAACGTTCAATAAAATGCAGGTGAAAAACTTTCACTGTATTATGGATGAACTTGAAATTAATTTGCAAATAATATCTGGAGAGTCTATTTGAGAAAGGAAATTCTATTTAGTAAATCAATGGCAAATTGCAATATAGTAGGCAATAAATTGAATTATTTTCAGGTTTCAACTTTTTTCTCAATGCTCTGATTACTATTATAGTTATAAATACAAAAATTTAGGGACCGGGAAGCTCAATTGCTGGTCTATTCATTGCATCGCATATCGATTTTGGAAGCGGTTTAAATTGGATACACTTCGATATTGCTCATCCTGTAGAAAGTTGCGGTCGTGCAACAGGTTACGGCCCGGCTTTGATTTGCGCACTTCTTGCACGCGACCTGGATGTGCCGCTGCTGAAAACTTTGCAGTGAAGTAAAATGGAAAAGAGATGCGCAGTTTCAAATTCTGGTGAAAATTTGTCTTCAAAACAGTTAAAATTATGAACATTTTGCTAATGTGTTTTCATTTTTGTTTAGGCTTTGAATTTCAATTTAGTGTCATAAGTTTGTGACAAGAATATTTTAAACATTATTTAAGTTTACGATTTTTAGATGTAATGAATCTTTTTTTTAACGAAAAATTTAGGTTTAGTAAGCCGTTTTGTTGGTTAAAATAATTTGACGAATTTTTATCATATGAAAATTTAACCATCAAATTCACTTCATTCCAATAAGCTATTGGACCAGTGCTTTGTCATGTTACCATACTATTCTCAAAAAATACTTTATTATTTATTAACAATATAAATAAATTAATTGTTAGCATTGTAATTAATGCAATTAATGTAATACTAACGTTTTTTTTGAAAATTCGTAGAACTTGAGAGAATTAGAAGGATTTTAATGCTGTTTTGTATAAACAAATTAGAAAATTAAACTTACAGGAAAGGAATGTCTAAATTTGTGTATGGAGTTAATTGTTTGCTTTTTAGATTATTTATTTTTTAATTTATAATATAGAATTCTACTCTAAGAAACATCTAGTAAAAGTCCTATTTTTGGAAGTATTTAAAAATACTAAACATTAAAATTTGATTCGTTAAAAGAATTACACTAAATAACTGGACAATTTTATTGGAGAGAAATATTGTTAATTAGATTACAATGAGCGAAATGAATTGAAATAAGATTTGAAAAATTGGAGCGAGAAAAACGAAGTTGAACATGTGATCCTCAATGAAAACATTTGCTAATTCCTTTCCAGTTTTTTAACTTCAAATACTTGTTTTATATTTTCAAGTAGATTAAGTTTTACTTCCGGTAAACTATAAATGTGAAATAAGCCTTTTGCTATTTACGAAATCGTTGAAATCTTTCGTTTTCCATTACGTCTAATCAATGTCTTTTGCTATCAAAATCCATTAGTTTATTTCATTTCAATTTAAAATTCTCATCCAATCGTTAGTAGTCTTAATGAATCTCTCTGATTGGATAATAGCCTAAAATTGAGCATTATTAGAATAAAGGCAAAGTGAGAAAATACCAATTAATTATTAACTTTCCGTTTTGTGGGAATTATCTTTCAAAATTCATTTCTGGTCAATTACGTATTTCTAGTAATCATATCTGTTAAAAAATATTGATAGCAAATGGTAAGAAAATGATTATTTTTACAATTTGAAATGAATGATATGTTTGATTTTATTATTTAGAATGGAATGGAGAGATTGTAGGAGGAGGTGATTTGAAAGGGTGAAAATTTAATCATTTTAATCATTTATCATTTGATTATAATTAACATGCTTTATTACTCATTTATCATATGTTACCTCTTTATTTAAAATTCTACATCTGATTTGATTTCATTCTTAAACTTTGATCAACATATCATTGTTTATTCAATACATCAGTAAATAAACAAAATTAACAGAAAATTAAACAAGCAAATATTTACAAATGCAGTAAGCATTAAGCAATTAATGATAATAAAAAGCGGAAGAAAGATAACAAAATATTTTGAGCAATAAAATATTAGCAGTAATTGGGATGTTGAATAAGCTAAAACCGGTTTGGTTCATTTTCACAGATTATAATAATCGAAAACGTTTGAGGAGATTTTGCAATTTTTTGGAAAATTCTTTTTAACAAATTTCTTGATTCTTAATTTTGACAAAAGACGGGAAAAAAACTTGATGAATTTAAGCACTTCTTTTAATAATTTCTTATAATTATTTAAATATGCTGCCTAAAACGAAATGCAATTATGCAAAATTTTTAATTAGTCAAATTTAATTTCAATCGAATTCAAATACTCGTTTAAGCAAGTACAGAGAAAATAATACCAACAACGAAGAAAGAAAAAAAACTTTTGATTTCAAATTAAATCAAACTTAAATTTTTGCTAATGAAAAAATTTCAATAATTTATCATTATTTTTTTCTATTCCTAATAAAAATTTACATATTCATAGAGAAATATATAATATAAATTAATATTTAATTATGTGTCATAAAATTGTCACAGTATCCTTCTTATTACAATTTGATAAAATGATTAAATGATTATTTGCGCTATTAGGACAACATAGACATATGCAGCATTTCAATAAAATAATAATTGAAATTAGCATTAAGATAGGATAAATATAAATTAAATTGGAATTCAATGCATGGATATCTGGTCGATACCAAATAATTATTTCAGTACTTGCTTCACGTCCAATTAGATCATAATTAATTAATTTTATCGAATATTTGCAATGTGTTTGGCCATGTAATTGTATTGTTGCAGTTGTTGAAACCTTAAAAAAATTGAAATTTTTTGCCAAAGTGTATTGTAATTATAATGCTACGGTAATTTTCTGGTCACTACTTTGTTACCGTAATTTCAACGATACAGTAAGCAACGACTCGATACTGTAACATTTGATCGTTTATGCTATCATACATAAATTATTGTAACCAAATTAATGCTTCACAAAAATTATTCTTCATACAAGTTTTATTACAGATAAATTGCACAATTATAAATTTCATTTAAATTTTAGTAAATTTTTAACAATGCTCAAATCCAAATGTTTTCTAATTTTTTAATTTTAAATTGATATTGAGTTTTTCCCACGCTGAATACTGTGAATTTGAAAAAAGAATTTAAAAATCTTTTAAATTTGAAAAGATTCTTTGCAGTCACTTATCAATCAGTAACCTAAAGGCATTGAATAATTTTATATTTTCGATCATGCGCATAGCAATTTTAAAATTTAAAAATGACAAACCGCATTGATATATGTGCTTGAAGAGGTTTTATTGCAGTCATAATGATTTGTTAATGATTGATAAACTAATTGATAAACTAAAATAGTAGTTGGTTCACTTGATGGCATCCATTGAATCTTCACTGATCCATTAGAATTTATCAATGCTTCCAAATTTTTAACTGGTTCAGGTGCTTAAAAATAAATCATCGATAATTATTTTAGGAAGGAATGGATAATTGCAATTTTTCATTTATTATTTCACTTACCGCATTCAAGACTTCCTGAGCCAAATACTTCACTACATGGTGGTGTCGAGAATTTCTGTTCCAGTAAAAGACTTGTGCCACCTGCATGTGATACATTCTTCTGATATGATAACGATGAATCTATCAGTTCTGATAAGATCGGTCGAACTGCTACAGAATATTCCGTTGAAAATTGTAAATTTGATAGCAAAATACCATTTCCATTATCCTAAAACGAGATTTTTAATTGCATCAGAAATGAAAAATATTTATTAAGTTTAATTCAATGAAATATTTTCATGCGGTAAATGATAAGAGATTAAAATTTTAAATGATTGAAATTTATTAGCAATATAGATAACATTGATTTAAATTCAATTTTCATTGAATTATTCTCAAAAATGTAGTTTAAATTTGAAATTAAAATACTTAATAATTTTCAAATATGCAAAGTTTTTTTCTGAATTGCTATTTTTTACTTCGAAAATTTTCAATTTCAAGTCTAAAATTAAAAAATATCTTCTATTTAATTCTTAGATTAGTGATGCTTTAAACTGACCAATGTAATCACTACAGTTTCTTGTGAAGTTTCATTATGTATAGTAATACTGTAGTGACAGTTACCATACAATGCAAGTCTATCATTCGAAATATTCGATGATGGTTCAGGTTGATATGATGATTGATACCACTTTACTAATGCACTTAAACCATTTTCACTATTGTACTCTGTTGTTATCATCATTGGTCCAACTGCAACAAAAAATAAAATTTTACAAATTTTTAAATTTAATCATTTAAAATTTCCTATAATCTTTATCATTATTTACGGTATACAATAACGATAAATTACGGTTAAATTTATTGGTGTTTAATTGTATGACAACTGTTTAATTACGATGTTGTAATATCACTAAAGAAATACGAAAAGAAAGAAAAAGGGAAGAAACTGGAACATAAAATAAACGATAGATAGTCAAATAAATTGTACGAAAATATTTTAATCAAAATTTGAAAATTCTTAATTTAATTTCGAGATAAGATAAATTGACTAAATTGAAAATTTAGAAAACACAACAGAACTAATATGAAACACTTCTTTCTTTTTTAAATTTTATTTTATGAATAATATATTTCGAGCGAAATGATCAACGAGCAAAAAAAAGAACCATCAAATAGCCAACATTAACATCGATCAACAGATATTCCTTTTTTCCGAGGAATTCCATTTTTTATTTCCTTTTTTTTGATTTCAAAAAATATGGGAAAGAATGTGAAGTTGGAATTACTTCGGCAAATTTCAAGGTAAATCACAAATATATTACCTGTTGTATTCATTTCCCTTTCTTTCTTTTTTTGGTTTATTTTAGTTTTTTCTTTTTTCCTATCTCAAATGATAAATGAAAATGAAAGAAAAAATTTAATTCTAAACAGCAAAAAAAATAAGAGAAATAATAAAAGAAAAGATTTCATCAATTAGCAAAAATTTTGACCGTAACTAAAATTCACATTACAAAATTCGTACTTCATTATTGGTACCATACCTTCAACTTTAAATATTGGCTTTGATTTTTTTTTTGATAAAATTGGAGCAAAATTATTATTTCCCAAAAATGTTTTTTGTTTTACCACGTGTATTTAATTCTTCATCAACTGTTAATGATTGCGCCCAGTTGCTCATTATTGGGCCACCAAGACGTCCACCGGGACCAACGGCAGTTACCATGAACCTGTACTGCATGATCGGTAACATACCCTCAACTTTGAATATTGGCTCCGATTCAATCTGAAAAGTTAAGCTTAAGGAAAAATTTTCTTCAGAAAATAAATTGTTACAGGCGATATTAGTTTTTACAGTTTTCAAAACAATCAAACTCCGATAGAACTAAAACTTTAAAACTCAAAAAAAAGAAGAAACTTGATAAGTGTTCATGAAATTTAAACAAACCGAAGCAGTAATCCAACCATTTTCTCCGGTCGGACTACCATCGTATGTTCTTTGCTTCCATTGGACAATATATCGAATCGGGAATTGTTCCGTTTCGTTGGTATTTACGAAAACTAGGCCTTCAACTGTATCCTCGAAATCACTGGGCTCATTCGATGTTATAACATCTATACAACCTAATTGCACACTTTTGATAGGTGAATGCTCAGTTCGACCTGAAATTGGTAGCTGCTTTTTTTAAATCACTAAAAATTTCTTTAGTTAAATTAAAAAATAGTAAGAAATTTCTTCCTAAAGCTAAAAACCGATTTTAATTTTAATTTTTTAAAATCTGCACTTTTGTTGCACTATTAGAATACCATTCATAATCTCTTTTGTTCTGTTTTTACATCGAATTTTTGCAATTATTTCTTTATATTTAACTTTTGAAAATTAAATTAAATCATTTAACGATGAGTAATAGTTTTATTAGAGTAAAATAAATTTGTGTAAGTAAATCTAAAATTTCTTACTTGAAAAAATATAATAATTTTCTTTGTTTTTCTAAGTTATCAAATCAATCGTTGAAATTTGTTTTTTTGATTTTCTGAAATTTGCAAAAATTTTCTTTCAATCCTAATTAATTCAAAGTCTTACTAGCATATGCATTGGTATCCATCCAAAATTGCATGCCTGTCATGAGCGCACTTGTCGTACCATTTCCGTCACGTCTTACAGTTATTCGCCGCCGATTACAACCAACAATACACTGTAGTATATCATAAGAAAGAATTTCGTACGAAAATGATTATCATTATTATTTGGTGAAAATGAAAAAATCAATAAATTCGGTAGAATAAAACTTAAATTTTAGTTTGTTAAATTTTTCAATCGCTAATTTTAAACATTCAATTGATATCATCGAAAAACTCAATATTCATATCATCGCAATCATTCGTTGAGATGATAATATAAAACAGGTTAATTTGAAATAATTTATAATCATTGGAAATTTTAATAAGCTATTGTTCAGGTAAAAGTAAGTTTTAAAAAAGAAAGAAAAAAAAGGCAATTAATCTTTTTTTCCTTTTTTTATTTCGACGGTACGGAATTTTCACATCGTAAAAGCATTTGCTAAATGAAAGTATGCTTAAATTGTTTTTTTTTTCTATGAAAATTCATTTCTTCCCAGTATTGTTTCTATCTTTAAAGAAAGAAAGGAAATATTTTCCTTCAAAAAATATAAGTAATTTTAATATGAACAAATGCTCATTACTTTAAAATTAAATTACTAATTATTTTTAATTTTATTTCGAATTTAGAAATAAAAGGTCAACAAGTATAAGTAACAAACAAGTTTATAGTGTTCTCCATCATTTCCATAATATGTAATAAACGTTCCATCGTTCAAACGCCGTTTAATTGATTTCGAATACTGAAATTTTTGAAAGTAATTTGTTAAGTACAAAATAATTCATAATAAAAATTATTTTAATTGAAAGCAAAAAAAAGATGAAATGTAAAAGAGTTGAATTAATGATTAGACTAAAATATTTGAGATAAATTAGCCTGCAAAAATAGATAAATGTATAAAATCCATTCCCATCAAATTCACTCATGCAATCGAAATATCAAATTGCTTTAAAATTTAATTATTTAACAAATAGGGATAAAATTTTACTTTCAATACTTAATTGCTTTTCAGATAAGAACCTAACTTCCTGATATAACTGATATGCATGGTAAAGCAATTAGTATCATTTCAATTGAAACACTTCGTAATTTTAATTATCAAAGGCTCCATGATACAATATTGAAACAGCTCGACAATATGAATTTTATCATGTTATTAAGAGAACAATTCGTTAATCCAATCAAACTTCTTAACTTTTCAATTTTAATTTGGTAAAAATTTTCGAATACGCAAGTTTATTTCTTCCCTTTCATCAAATATTTGATAAAATGAATTTTATTCTTCCAAAAATAAAATTTTTTTTAAGTACGAAAAAAAGTTTCACTGAATATCGGAAAGATGGAAGAAAAATTAGCATGCCATTGAAGAAGGAATTAATTTTCTCCGTTGAAAAAGAAATGACATTAAACTTGTAATTCATGCAAATTACTTCATGATGGCTAATTTTAATTCATTTTTTACTTTTCAGCGTTTATACTGAAATTCTATTTTGCAATAAACTTAGAATGAAATTTGAAAAATTTAACTTTTCAAAAATGTAAAATTTCTCCTTATTTCTTATTTCTATTGAATTGATTTCTTTTTCTTAGTAAGATGTTTTTTAAAGTCATAAAGTTGAAAAAATTTTTGAAGTGATAAAGTTAACATTACTTTCACTTATCGGTTAATATTTATTTTTTATTATAATTATCATCATCGTTAGTTATCATTATTGAATATTATCAATTACTATTATTACTATTGCTATTATTGTTATTGCTATTATTATCGAATATCATCATTATCACTATTATTACTGCTATTAATCGCTGTCATTATCACTACTACTATTATCATTAGTTGTACTGTAATAATAATTACTATTATTGTTATCATTGTCATCACTATTCACCACTATCATTGTTATCATTACCGTTATCATTACTACTATTACGATTAATACCATCCATTCATTGGCTTAATTTTAAAAATAACCTTTTCAGCACATTTAGCATCACACTGTGCTAATCTAAAATAGTGAACGAAGTCAATTTGTACGTACGGTAGCACCGTAAATGCTTTCAACGTGGCCGCAATTAGCACGAATATTGACATGTGTGACCACATCATGGATTGAAAACTCTGAAATGTTTTGAACGATTCCCATTTCTGGCAACTTTTTACTTTTACTTTTTTCATTTGAGATTAATCGCTTAGAGAGGTGAAATCCCATGAAAACCAGTAAATTTAGTAATTGCAAAGGAAGTTATCAAATTTATAATCATATCATAATCATCATGAATTAAAACTTTTTATACAAAACATTAAAACAGTTTACTTAATCATCTATTGCATCATTTTTTATTGAAAAAAAAACTTCGAAATTTCTATGTAATTGAAATTTTGCAATTTGTTTTTTGAAAAGTTAAATTTTTTCTCAAAAAATCTTTCTCGCCTTTGTTTTTTGGAAATTTTTGGAATTTGAAATAAATATGAAATATTTTAGCAGAAAAAAAGTAAAGCAAATTTAACATTTAATGGTAAAAATGAATGAAATGCTGCAAATTCAATCATTTCAATGATAAATTAAATTTTTTTTTCTTGAATGGAAGAAAGAGGCATGGAAAGAGATTTAACTTATTCTGAATATATTATTTATTAGCTTGTTAGCTATTAAGATTTTTTCTGTGAAAGAAACAAAAATTAAATGCTAAAATTTCAAAATCCAACTTAAACCATCCAAATCTTTAAAAATAACTTATTGAAGGAAGAAATGATATCGAATTGAAATACGAAATGAAAAATATTTGCATGAATTTGAAAATTATAATAATAATGAATACGTGATAATGTTGTATAATAATCAGTAATCATAAAAATATTAACAAAAAACGAAACATAAAATACTTATATTGAAACTGAATAACTGTCCACTTTAATTACATTTGTATTCAATTTCGTATAATCATTTCCTGTTTTGTATTTCATTTCTGAACAATACGAATGGGAAAAAATGAAATATTTGTAATTATACTGAGTAGTTGCAAATTCTTTTTGTTGAGAATTTAATGGAAGAAAAGATCGCTGGAGAAGAATTCAGGAAATTGAAATGGAAATGAAGTTGAGCAAAAAAAGAATGATACAAAAGATTCCTCCTTCCTATTTCCTCAGAAATCATATCACTCCATCTATCCATTAGTACCATTCACACCTGAATGACCTTCAACCTAACATAGGTATTATGATCGAGGAGGAGGAGGGAAGGGGAAAAATGCTTTGTTTGATATGAAAAATGAATCTTTTCTTTGGATCAAATTTCAAGCCAATCAAAATTTTTAAAATTTAAAGAAATATTTAAAAACTTTTGATTGTCTTTTTTAAAAATATTTTATTTATGAATTTCACATATTTTCATTTTTTTATGAAACAATTTTATTGTACAATAATACTGTAACTGTAATTGTAGTTTGAAAAAGTTAAAATTTAGCAAATTTGTACGAACCATGCTTAATTATTTTTAGCAATTTATTTCTATCATTTCTTATGCCAATTTTATTATGAAGTTCTTATGAAATTTTTTAATTAATTATTTAATTAATTAGTTATCAGTATTATCATTTGTATGTTAGATGATAAATGATACAGGATTATCTCATATCATTTATCTCTTAACATAAAAATGAGCGCAGATACATGTTCGAATAAACAGCTACTGTAAAGGTCACTTTCTTAGCAGAGGTCATGGAATTAATTTTTACAAAAATGGAATAATTAGGCTATTCCTGAAATTGAGAATCAAAGTGGTAAATAATTAAAAGTACATCATTGAGAGAAAATTACACCAAAACAAAAGAATTCTTTTAATTTTGAGAACAGAAGAGATTTTTTACGAATTAATTAATTTCATTTTAATTTGTTATAACTGTCATTGGAATAAGTAAAAAAAAGTTTTCAGCCTGTTTTTTTTGTTTTTCAGGAGTGATTGCAGTAAAAATAAAATTTCATAATAGATCAAAAAATAAACAAAATTTCAACTTTTAATTGGTAATTGAGAAATATTTTGATGAATTTTGAAGACAATAAGAAATTAATGAAATGAAATGATAGTTGCAAAAGGACTTGATGAGATCGTAATTTATACTCTTATTACTAACAAGCTGTTACTACCAGTGCTTGCCATAATTGCATTTATCCATTTGACCTTTGACCCATCTGGGACTAAGAGAACAAAGATGAAGATTATATAGTTGCCTAAAAGTTGAGGAAGAAAAATGAATAAATTATTATAATAGTTCCAATTTTGCAAGAAATATAAATCTAAGTTTGATTATTAGTTATCCTTTTTGTTTTTAAGACAATTTTTTATAAAAAATAAATATATAAGTATTTTTAGATAAAAAACAAAAACAATATTAAAAGGCAATTTGAAATATCGATCAAAAATTCAAATACCTCGTTACTTATTAAATTTTGAATTTAAATTAGTAATTTCATAATTTCCTCTTTGATATTATCTTTCCCTATTCTTCATATAAAATATTTGCTAAACTGGAAAGTTACTTCTCTTAGAATTTAACTTAAAAATAAAACAAATGAGTTTGAAAGTTTGATCAGAAAAGAACTAATTGAATCGTTTAAATTATTTTGAGGAAAGTAAGTATGAAGTTGATTAAGTATAAAAGTATATGAATAATTGATAATTTGTCTCGGACAGTTTTCCCCCTGTTATAAGCGGGAATGTTATGGTTTTGAATGAAATTGCAGATAATTATAAAGGGAAGTAAATGAATGGGTATTGTGTCCTATTTAACATCTGACACTGTAATTAGTCAAAACATATGGACTGAGGGTGGGAAGAGAGGCGGGGGAGCTATTAAAGGTGAATTGAAGGGGAGAGGCGGGGGAGCTATTAAAGGTGAATTGGAAGAAAAGGGAGGAAGGAAAGAACCGTTGATAGAGCTTTCCAAATGACGGGAAAAAAGAAAAGATATGATATTTTGATGTCATTCAAAATTAATTATATTAATTAAATATTATTATCAACAAATAAACAATAGCTTATTGATGCAGCAAATTTATCTTTCACATTGTAATTTTGATTTTGTGCTGATATTTATTATTGTGGTGATAACTGTTAAACATATTATTCGTTCTATATTATAATTAATAATGACAGATTATAACATATTAACATTGTTAGTGACATTGTTATTATTTGATAAGTAAATTTTTTTAATTTATTTTATTGCAATTTTTTCTGAAAAAAATATTTTATTGTAATTTTAATTTGTAGCGATATGTATTATTGTAATGATAATTGTTTTAATTTGTTAATAATGAGATTGAAAGTAATTAAAAGTAAAATTAATTGAAATGATAAATGAGTAATAGTCCTATTTGAGTTAAAAATTTCATTATTTTAAAAGAAAAGAAAAACAATAAAAAGCGAATTGGTGAATTGTTTTTTTTTGTTACTTAATATTAAGCTTAAATCATTAATTAAATTAATAGCTATTTTCATTGCAAGCATATGCTAAGATAAGACTTCTCAATTTTTTACTA
This sequence comes from Cruorifilaria tuberocauda, assembly GCA_013365365.1. NCBI lineage: Eukaryota > Metazoa > Nematoda > Chromadorea > Rhabditida > Onchocercidae > Cruorifilaria > Cruorifilaria tuberocauda. Next base: position 20,207 of record JABVXU010000317.1, read on the forward strand.
AAATCCTTTTTTGACTTTTAACTTTGAAATTTCAACCGAGCAATTAATTATTTGGTTAGCGCTTCATTTCCACTTGGCTAAATTTCCAGCTGCTTGAAAAAAGCCAAAAATAAACAAAGTGGATTTTATCTATTAATTAAATATTACTGAATCGGCATCCTTTGATCATAATCATCTGGGCATTTTTAACTGATAATATCTGATGATAATAGATTTTATCAAATGAACTGATCCACAGTATGTGATAAGTTTCTTTTATTTTGTAACTAATACTGTAATTTGTTCAGTATAGATTTTACTACGAATTTTGTTGTTAGATGCGAGAATTCTCGGGAAGAAATTCATCCCACCTGCAATAATTTGGGTTATTTATTAATTCTTTTCTTACCTGTCTAATTCAGGTTTCGTAGCATTGCTAACGGTATTCTCTATTAGACTGTTTTGTAATATTGAATTTTTGATAAATTAAATTTTAATCGAACAAATTTATTATGAATGAAATAAATTCAATATTGAAATTTATTGAATTAATATTACAGTAATAAATGACGAATGATTAGAAGAAGAAAGGTATATGGTGAAGAATTATAGGAATGAAATATTGATAAAGGCATGATAAATGACAGATTTGTGATCAACCGATGATTGATCATTGATTCGAAATGATTTTGAAACGAGTTTTATTGGATTAATAACCGAGAACAAATTGATAGAGGAATTTCTTGTATCATTCAATGATTCAACTGGAACAAATGCAGAAATTTTACGCATGAATGAGTAATTAATTAATTAATTAGCTTCTATTACTGCTGCATAAGCTATTTTATATATCGGATAGCAGAAATCCTAACTTCTTTGATATTTAATGCAATTAATTAAAAGTTCAATATTAAAAATATCACTGAAATGAAACAAGCATCACAATTAATTACCTTCTAATTAATTATTAATTTTCATCGTATATTCAATGTGAAAAAAACGAACGAACTGAACTTTATCAATAAATAATAAATTGAAAATTCGTACTGAAAAGAAGAGAGAGAGAGAGAGGGAGAGAGGGAAAAAGAAAGAAAGAGAGAGAGAGAGAGAGAAAATGGACGAACACTTTTGTTAATTAATAGAACAATAATAATAGTCGGTAGAATGCTTTGCTTCTGAAACTTGACCATCTGCTTGTTCTTGTTTTTATAAGCTTTTAACTTAGCAAAATCATTTATTAAAGATAAACGAGTACTTACTTATTACTTACTTATATCTATCTCTTCAAAAAAAAAGGAATTAAGCTATAAAGGAAAAAAAATCATGAATATCATAGCACAATTTTTTGAATTTTATAATAATTGATAAATAATTAAAAATTAAAAATTTTTTCAATATTTATCAATTATCCTAAAATTGCCTAAACCTAAAACCTAAATCTATTAGGCTGAAATTTTTTTTAGGACAGAAATATTTCTAAATGAAAATTTGTCAGCAACCAATCAATTGATCATTCATTATTATAATTTTTCAACTTACTATTTTAAAACATTTTACAGAAATGAAATCGATTCATTTCATTTTCTATGAACATTTGAAATTGTGATTTAAAATGTTTATCATCCATTTCTTTTAGTTAAAAATGATTTAGGAGTAGTGAAGTGATAAGTTAATAATAAACTTTGATCAATTTTTATGTTTTCATCCTTTTCAAAAATAATTTTTCAAGGAAAAGTACAATATAAGTTAGAGGTGAAATTAGTTAAATAATTATTGACATGTAAAATTCGTGAAAGAAATTGATATGAAAAAGCAATAATATGTAATAATAATAATGATGATAGTTCAGAGTTGAACTATTACCTGTTTATTTACTCAAAATATTACTATGTAAACAAAAACTTTATGGTACTAATGGTACATTGATGATTGGTAGGTACTGAAGATTATTTTACAAGTATTTGACATCTTTCCATAAAATACTTTTATCAATAATGACATCACCAGATAAACAAAAGATTTATTAGATCGATTATACCTGTCTCTTTTCTTTACCTTTCAGAAATAGACGAAAATAACTCAAAACTGAATCAGAAAAGAATAATTAAAAAGATGGAAATGCAGTAATTAATTATACTTAAACTCAACTTATTTGTCATTTCTACCAAAATAAAAAACGTAAATGGAACTTTTCTTTGAAATGATAAAATTAGCATTAAGAAACGATTTTAGGAAGAAAATTGAAATCTAACAAATATGTTAGCTTTTGTTTTAAGTGTTAAATTAGAATACTATTAGTAACGATCGGTTCTAAGCTAATATGACATTATACTCAATCAACAGAAAGCTTTATTGGATGACAATTTCATTAGACATTCTAATTTTACTTCTTTACGTCTAGGTTTATCCATTTAGTAACTAAGAAATTAAGTTGAAATTTCCATATGTAAAAGTTGATTTAGCTAAATTTGCAATAAAAGGAAAGGAAAGCTGAAATATCGTTGATCTTTGTACTATCAATTCAAAACTAATTTCTTATCAATCTGAAATAAGACGATGAATTGATAAAGTGAATTTCATCGGAAATTTATAGCGATATAAAAATCCAATAAATGATAAAGGAATTGAAATGAATTTCTAAGGTTGTAAAGCAATCAAACTAAACGATTTTTCATTTTTCTACAGAATTCTTAGCAGTGACAAATAATTTTTTTTTTTTACTTTCAAAATTCGATCAAACATTTTGAGTAACTTTTTTTTGAAATTTCTTAACAATATTGCTAGTAGAATCATGATAAATATTATTATTATTATTACTATTACCGATAATAACAATAGTAATGTAGTAGTAATCAATCTTACAACAATAATAGCAACTATTACTAGTAATACTGCCACTATTAACAACAAATACTAGAATATTACTACAATAACAGCAACAACTACTACAACAAGATCACTAATAACAATAACAACAACTATTACGTGAACTACTACTACAACAAGTTCAACAACAACTAATACTACTTCTACAAGGATTATTACTCTTATTACTACTGCTTAGCAATGAGATCAGAGATTAGCTAAGAGACGATGGATAAAAGGATTGCAAGTAGTAAATTATGTCATTGATATTCCTTGTGGGATAATTTGTCACTGGTTGGTCACTCTATCCGCCACACAAGCAAATGTCCACTTTGTTGTTTGTCAAATAAGCATAGCAAACTTTGGAAGATATTTTGGCTTCATCGTAATAGTCTCTTATCACTACAACGATCTTCAGCTTCCTTTTTTATGCAAATAGCATTTTATTGCAATAATAATAATGATAACGAATACTAATAACTCTGAAAAATCTCAGTAACTCATATATTTGTTAAGAATTTTACTCAGTTAATAATTCAAAGTATTATTGATTGATAATTTCTCATACACTCATAAAGAGTTGCCTGAAATTATTTAACGCAGTAATTATTATTAATTATTTTACTTATAAAAAATTTTCTACAAATGATGTAAAAATTGAAAATTTTACAAAACTATGATATTATTTAAAATTTTTATTAATAGATTGCACAAATTCTATGCTAATTAATTATGCATAATGTTGATGAGAGATTAATGAAACTTCTAATTACAAATTGATTACTTTTAAGTTTTCAATATCTTGCTGAAGCTAATTTACTAAATGTAATCAAGAAATTTTCATAAAAGTATAAGGAAGAAATTTCAGAATTTTTCAATGCTTGACAAAAAAATTAGCAAAATTTCATTTGAAAAATGATTAAGCATTAATAATTCCTTAAATTTCTCCAATTACTTACTTAATTACCAAATTTCAAATCATCTAAAAACGTTATTTTTATAAAAATATACCTAAAATTCCCAAAATTTAATTCAATCCTTGTAAATTAAGCTATTAACACTTAACGAAGAACTCATCAATTTTAATTATTTAACTTTAATTCACTTATTGATTAAATTGTTAGAAAAAATCAAAATAGGTTTTTCTCCGTTAGTAGTGGCAGTAATGATTCTTGTTGTGGTAACTGTTGATGCTACTTTGTAGGTAATCTTTTTTGATTTATTTTTTGAGGAAAACACTAAAAAAGCAAAAAACTTTTAGTTATAAGTCTTTAAAGCGTAAATTTTTATTTCACTTCGACAAAAATAAAAAATAGAAATGGAAGTAATATGAATTGTATAAAAGTTATAATAAAAATAATTACCAATTGATTAGGCGATTGAAAAAATTTTAGAAAAAAAGAATTCATGGACAGTAACAAAAGCTTGTTATAGGATAATCGTTTTCCGATCAGTTAAAAAATGATTTCAGTATATTATCATATCAACGCTTGATCATTGCAATTAACTCTCTAAATGAATATCAATCAGGAGATAATCCCGTTGATCCATGATGATCAATTCTTTGAAAACACAAGATTTTCCGGAGTAATGATTTTGGGATGGGATGAATTCGTCAAGGTTGACAGGCTTAACGGAAATGATGAATGATTGGATTTTACGCAATCATAACTTCTTTGTTAAACAATCAAACTAAGAACTATTAAATGAGCAAATACTTGAATAAGTCGAATTACGTCAAAATTACTCAGATGAAAATTTACAGCGACTTAAGATTTCTTTACCAAAAATCCTTTTTTACGGAACATTGAAATCTTTTGGAACGACGTTAACGTTAATGCGGCAAAATTTAGACAAAAAGAACGAAAACAAAGAATACTCATTTTGAAATTTAAAATGACTAAAAGAAAAGCAGAATAATTTCAGCTATTCAAATAGTCAAAGTTCCTCTTTACCGTTGTCTCTAAATTAGCTTATTACAAGTAAGCTTCAAATCCATCACATCGCTTGAGGAAGGCGATGAAAAAATTAAATTTAGTCGAGAAATTTTCGAAATAGGACGAAATTGCAGCGCAAGAGGAATGATAATTGGCCTATTAACGGCTGGACGGATCCATCGTTGACCACAAACTATGTATCATTCTTATCCGATGGAAATTTAAACATTGAAATGCTCAAGCATTGTTATCAGACTTATTAAAGCATTGTTATCAGATCAATCAGGTTTGTTTAAATCAATACTGATATAAAAAGTAGCATATTTTCTTCCGCCTTTTCTCTCTTATAGCTAAACATTTTTAATCACTAATAAAAAGTTTTTCGTGAAAAAATTTTATTTGCAATTTACAGTATGAATGAATTTCAATAAAACAAATTTTATCCGAAATTCTTAAAAATTTTAAATTAATATTTAAAATAAATTCTTTATCATTATTAAATAATTAATTCTTTTTCTCTGAATTATATCTTTCACATGAAATAATTTTAAATTTATAACTCTATATGAAGAATGAAAAGTATAGAAAAGTATAACTTCGAAAAATAAAAATTATAAAAAAGAAATATTTAAAAAATTAAATAGTAATAAAATAATATAATAAAATAAAGTAATAAAATAAGTAATACTTATTATAGTGAAAAAGAAATGAACGATAAATTAATGAAAGTATACAATAAAATGTCGGTAGTACCGTAAAACAAAGTGTTATCATTACAATCAGAAGGATGGATGAACTCAGAGATGGAGCAATTCGATATGGTAGTAATGGTGAAGTTAAAGTTAGAGGAAGAAATGGAAGATAAGATGATGAAGATGAGGGATGATATCATCACTGAGGGTTAGATGGTCAACGGGGTTAAGGGTCACTTCATAATAACAACTCGCTACTGCTATTTTACTACCACCACAACCTTCCTACCTTTATAGTTGATATGATATGACATTAATTCCAAAAATATTTAGGTAATTATAAATGTTTAAATCGGACTATGCATTTATTGATAATTAGTATAAATATATAAATGAATAAGTAAATGATGCAATAAGTAAATAAATTAATTAATTGAATAAATGAATATATGGCGATAGATGAATTTATAATTTAAATTCAAATTTGTTAGAAGACAGGTAAAATGAAAAAACGAGCAATAATGAAACATACCATTATTTTATATAAAAATAATTAATTAATTAAACAATTAAAATGGTCGGAATTAGATGTAATACATTAACTTAATTGAAATAAAATAAAATTTTTCAATTCAAAAAAAGGAGAGGTTTACGAGAATATATGAATCGAAGAGAGAGAGAGAAAAAGGAATGAAAGGAGCGGTTGACAATTGGATGGCAGGTAAGAAAGATATCAGATAAGTTTCAGGAACAGTTGTTAATGTCAATGTCAGTTGTTTTCATATTTATCACTTCAAATTGATGGAAATAAAGAAAAGAGAAGAGAGAATACAAAATTGAGCTTAAATATACAAATATAATTAACTAATTAGCATTAATTGATAATTAGCCTAAAAAAGATTTTATGAAGAGATAGAAATTTGTAGATTCCTTTTATTGAAAATAATTGAAATTAGAAAATAAAATGTTAGAAAAAGAGGATAAATGAGAAAAATTTCAAATTGAAAATTAGAAAGATAAAATGATGAAAGTTAATATTATATACATTTTATCATTTTCATTATCATCTTCTCTACTTCTTTATTTTGAGTTTTAAATATTCTAAATAACTAAATTACAATTTATGAATACTAGTACTAATATAATACTATTACTAATAATAATAATACTAATACAATACAATGCAATACTAATACAATACATACTACTAATACATGATACTAATGCAACATTAACTTAATTGAATTGAGTAGTTACTTAATTGAATAGTTATAATTGAAGTAGTTATGATTAGAATTTATAGAGCTATGATAACATCAATTTAAACATACAATAATTTTTTCGTTACCAATTTCGATTGTTTTGAATCGATTGTTTTAAATCAATCAATCTAAAAATATTAAGTGGAAAATGAGAAGGAAAACAAAATTATTCTAACAAAAAATGGAAGTTATTGATAGCAAAATCGATTCCTGAAAAAATATTTCAAAGTGATTTCAAAGATGGTTACCGCTTTAATTTACTGTATTTATAACAGTAGTTATTATTTATAATATTGTTGTTTACAGTAACATTTCTTTTCTTTCCATTTGCGCTTTTGCTATTTGTTACTTTCAGTAAATAATAAGTCAAGAACAATGATTGATGATCGTATGTATATCGAACATCGAACATTAATTAATGTGTAAATATAAAGGATTTCCTTTTATCAGGAAAATTCATAAATTCATTCAATTATTCCTGCCATTTTATCTGGAAAATTTATTTGCCAGAAAGTAATAAGTGATAAGAGAATAAAGGAAAGCAATAAATTAATTATCAAATAAAAATATGCGATCTGTTGGTAAAATTGCATGAAGTTTAATAATTAAAGTTTTTAATTTCTTATAACTTAATCATAAATGAGAGATAATTTTAGGAGTGCTTCGCTTCGTTAAGAATAATTGTTGTAAATTAAATCACACATAAAATTCAAATTTGAAAGTTAAAAGAAAAGTGTTTTGATTTGGGAATGTTGCTGATGTATTGTTCAGCCGAGTGGTTTTTTTGTATATATGTCATATAAATTTGCAAAACTTTATTACAGACAATTTCATGTGATATGAAATGATATATTATCAGAAAAGCTAAGAAAAGATCTAATTTTATATTGTTTAAATTTCATTAAATTCATTAAATTATTAAAAGCATGAAATTATATACCGGGGAGTTTCTTATGAAAAAAGTTTTTTTTTGCACTAAAATTATTCATTTTAATTTATTAAAGGATTTTAAGCAATGTTTTTTTGACTTATTTTTGAAGTAATTTCGAAAAAGTTAAAAATGATTATGCAATAAGAAGGATACGATCAATCGATATTTTCGATATTAACCGTTAATTGTTCTCATTAATTATGATATGCTTATTTCTAGAAGTATAACAGAATGAGCTGAATTCTATATGACTTGAAGTTCCAAATTAAACGTTTTCGATAATTCAAAAAATCAATCAATTAAAAATTGAATCATATTATATGTCTGTATTTATTGCCAAGATAGGCATTACCTGAAATTCAAAATTCACATTTTATAAAGACCGGTTTGGAAAATAACATTGAATACTTCAGAAATGGAAGGTTACCTTAATTAACTAAAATAGATGGAATGATAGGTTATGAGCAATAATAGAAGGAATTTTTTTCCAAAACTTGAAAATAAACTTTATAAATTTTGTTTAAAATTGAAATGGTGACAAATTTATGAACAATAATTATTAGTGCAACATTAAATGCACTTATATTCTGGCAACTCACGGAGGAAATGCTTAGAGTGCCACTTAATTTAAATCTAATAATGATTGAAGAAAGCTTTTAGAAATTCAAATTACGAGTCTCTTCATTCCAATTGAAGCAATAATTGATTTAGCTAAAGATTTGGTTACTTAGGAAGAAGAAGCAATGTACAGATTTAGCTTATGTAAGAAAAAAGCAAATATTTGCATTAAGGGATGCGAAAACTGACGGACGCTATCATTCCGGATTTTCAGGATAAACAATATTCCGGAATAATAATTGAAAATCCGCTTCTTCTTTTCAATGGAAATCTGTTGTTTTTGATGGAATACTTTATTAATTAGATTGGTAGGATAATTGGAATACGGACTACAGGGAATTATGCTAATACGTATGCTAACACAAATGTAAGTAATTCTGTTTTTGCGCCATTTTGCACGTTTTCTATTACTCTGCTATTCCTTTGTTTTTATTAGCTGTATTCAACAGGAAAGAAAGGTAAAAACTGAAAAGTTAAATTTATCAGCTGATAATTAAAACTTCATTCTCTTCTTTTTCTTTTATTTATATTAAACTGACTTCTCATTTATCTTAACATATCATAACTTTCCATGCTTCCTTGTCCTTCGTTATATTTAGTCATGAATTTTTAATTAAATTAACAGTTAATTATGAATTAATATTGACAAATAAGTTTTATTTACTCAGAAAAAATTATTTTAATTAACAGTCGTAAAGATCGATTCTTTTCATTCACAGATTTCAAAATAGTTTTATTTTTATTTTTGAAATCGAACATTACATAAGAATCGCTCCTCTCTCAGGCTCTCTCCACTTCTTCTCTTTCCCTCTCTCTTTCTCTTTTTCTCTCTAATAGTAATAATTCCCTTTCAATTATGAATAAAAAAACGAATTTATAAAATTTGATATTTTTCAATAAAATACAGAAAGCATAAAATCTTAATCATGCAGTACTTTCACATGATAAGGTAAGGGCGATAAACAATTGATTTCAAGGTATTAAGTTATATTTACTAGAAATCTTCATTTCAATCACGCAAAATTCTGCCACCGCGCTCGTCCACACCTCGTGATTCCTGAAACGTACCCGTGTTTTCGTTAATTAAAATATAGTTTCGTAATTTCGTTACTCAACTTGTATGCCTTTCTATTTTTCCATCTTTACTTACTTATTCATTTACTTCATGTTTACTTTTTGGAAATATCAAACAAATATTCATTTTTGCAATAATTATAAGTTAAATTGACTAAAACGGAATATAAATTTCTATTGTAATCGGCAAATTTGTAACAAATATGCAAGTTAATAATTTCCGTTACATATAAAATATAAGGAAATATAGAGGATTATAGAAAAATTATACTTGATTATAACTTTCGTTAGTTGTAAAATGAAGCAATATAACAATAGATAATTGCATCATTGAAATTACGATTACTATTAAATATCGTTTTATCAAAATTCGATTTTTAAAAATTTAAATTAATACTTTTTTTTAAATACTTTTAAAAAAAAAATTAATACTTTTAAAAATTTAAATTAATTTTACCATCGATTCTTTTTTAAAATTAAGTATGCTTGAAGTAAAAATAAAAATATCAAATTTCTTAAATTGAAAAGTTCGAGAAAGGTTTGCAGAAATAAATTGCATGTCTTAATTTAATCCTTAATAAAACAACTAAGAAATGAATGGTTGGAAGGATAATTACCAGTATCAGAAATGCTTACATAAGCATAAAATCGAACGTTATGCTTCCTCGGATTAATCCTAACATTTTTCAGGTGCATCTGTACATTGACATCCGCATGATTAACTTTTTCATTGTCCAATAATATCTTTGTAAAGTTCTCAATCATTCTTCCCACTGACAGCTTTTGTGACTCGTGTTCTTCATTACCTTAATTAATTAACTTCCTTTTTTTTATTTTAGCTTTTCAAAGATAAAATAGAAGCAAATGGATTTAGTAATGAAAATAAATGACGTAATATTAATTAATGGATTCCAGTAGCTCAAATTAAGCTACTTTGATATCATATACTCGTAGGATTCCATTGCACTACTAGGTTTAGGATAGAAATTGTAAGCAAAACCAAGAGTTGAATTTCAGCAATTTGATACTGCAGTAAAGTTTCACTCATTTATTTAATAATTCGAAATTTCGAAATAAAGGAAAAACAATTTAAATTATTTTTAAGTATAATTTAAGTATAATTTTTAAGAGTAATCAATCATCTCTAACAAGAATTTCATTATTGTCTGCTGTTCGATAATATTTTTCTGCGGAAAAAAAAGAGATTTAAGCATTCCTATGAAATATTTAGCAATATGCCTGATAAAAATGTAAAAGTTTTTCAATTTTGGGTCAAAAGAACTAATTTGAGCCAAGTTCATTACCAAAATAATAGAAAAAAGTATTGCTTAACAAATTTTGGCCTAAGAAAAGCTAATTTGATCCAGTTCAATTACTAAAATAGTTTAAGTATTCGATTGGTAATTACATTCATTATACAAAATGAAAAGAAAGAAATATAACAATTCAGTCTTGCTTGATGAAGAGTAATGGAATTTGTTCTTAAAATTATTTCTACACTTCAAGACATTATCAAATTTAATTTTCCTTAATTAAGGAAATTTAATAACTAAGGAATAACTTAAGAAAAGAAAAAATGAAATAACCTAATTCGTCTTCGCTTACTTCACCTTTCACAAGTTGTTGTATATCATTCATTGCTTTTTTCAGACATTTATTAAAGCGATTATCAATTTCTTCTCGATTTATACCATTTTTGTTCATTTTTTTCTTCCAAAAACTTTTTTTGTTTTGTGTTTCTTAAAGAAATAACGAAATGTGGTACTAGTTGATCTGATATTAAAAAAAAACGATAATGCTTATCAAAACATAACTTTCAAAGAAAATAGTAATCAAATAAATTTTCCATTCTTTCTAAAATTTAAAGAAAAGAAAATTGAATTTCTACTGAAAAAAAGACAATTTTCTCATTTTTAAATCATTTACTACTTCCCGTTGGACGAAATGATATGACTGTGATCAAAACAGGTTAAGATGATTTCTCCATCTTTACTATTTGAAAAATGAAATTCATTTCAATACTTGAAGTACCAACCGCTGCAGAAAATTTTAGCAGCACTGAACTTCCTCCAAATTGTTTCGTTTATATATTTGTTAATAGTATATAATGGATTTTCATAAAGAATTATTTAATTACTTAAAAAAAAATTATCATCAATATTTAGATATAATAGTTAAATAAAGCTAAATATACAATTCGAGACTTAATAATGAGTGAAAAATTCATTGATTTTTTAAATAATGAATAATGAAAGGAGGAGCCAAATAGCAACATTTCATATCTCACAAGTATTAATTTTTTGAAATCAAATTTCGAATATTCCATCAACTTTTTAAATTTCGAATTGCAAGTATTCTGTAGAACCAAATTACTATAAATACATTTATAACAATTGTTTAGAAACTTTCAAAATTAAAAAAAAATTGGGTTTCTTCATAATATGGAAAAATCTTCAAATTTTACATATTTATCTTCATAAATTAATATGAATGACATTACAATTAGTATTATATAAGACTCGTTGATCGATAATTTCTTTCTGAAAAAGCGGCAAATGGAACTGTTACAGTAACCTTATAAACGTAATGTTATAAATCAAATACAATTCAATATTATCAAAACTGACATTTTTTGGTTAACTGCTTCATCTGTTACTAAACTGCATGTAGGGAGGATTATCGGAAAGGAAAATTCACATAAACCTTAATGAAATCTGAAATCAGACTTGAATTCCTTGAAATATTAATGAATAAATCAACAAATAAATATGTTTAAGCCAAATAAAATATCTAAAAAACATGCGGACACTTAGACAAAAAAAGGTTTACGCATTAAGAAATGAATCGAATCGACTAACTACGTATACTACATGGCTACCATACAAGCAACAAATGATTAGAATTATGCAAAAAACAAAAATCGAAATCTATATGAAAAAGCAATAAAAATGCATACTACAAAAAAGGCATATATTTCATGCATGTTGGCAGTGTGTCCGGAGATCGTTACTTATTATTTATTTGATCTAACACTTCACATAATCTGACACAATCTAATACATTATTCAATAGAAAATTAAGACATCACCGAAATTAGATGTTCTATTACTGCAAATTCCTTAAAAAACTATTGGAAAAATTAAAAATATGAAAACTTTAAAGCTAAACAGAAGAAAAAAATTGCTTCTCATCTATCACATAGTCTTCATATCATTCAGTGGCTTGGATTCGCGAGTTAGATATGAAAGGCCATCAGAATCAAGTGGTGAAGAAATGAACGGCACTAACAATGCTATCAACCAACGTCTACCCATAGCTTGGCGTACGTTTTCCATAAATCCCAGATTATATGCATGAACATCCTAAAACACAGTTCCTGCTTAACATTTTAAAATTAAACGGAACAAACTAAAGAAAAACTTTGTAAGAAGTAATTTGGTGTTAAAATTTCGTATCTCGGTACAGAAACTCTAAAATTTTAGTAACAATAAGGAAAATATACTTATGAATAAAAGAAACAGAACCTTGCTATTGCAAAAATATCATTTAATTTTGTTACTGATCGAAATTTTTTATGGAATCAGAGTGAAAAAAAGGGAAAAATGCTAAAGAATGGAAGTATTTACCATAAGATATTCCATACGTGTCTGTCCTCGGTAAAGGCAAAAAAGCTGGGCTATTATCAAATAACATAGAAATATGAAAACTGTGAAAGAAAAGACGAAGAACATCACGCATATAAACTGGAAAAAATTGATGATACGAAAGATTAATGCCAAATGAGGCACTATCAATTCCCAAAGTTGTAACGGTGAAAAACCACCGAGTGATTTCCACATAAATGACCAATTCCATCTGAAGTATTCAATATAACTACTAATTCTGCATTATAAAACATTTATTGGTAAAGCTGGTGGTGTAGAGGGAAATAGAGTTAGTTTCTACCTGAAACAGTTAATCTAGTCAGTTTTAAATAGTACAACAGACGTATCACATAGTTTTGTCACTATTCTCTGTTTTTTTTTCAGTACAAGATGTTAATCCCACGATACAAATGACTGGTACAGAGAGGAAGCGAATGGTAACCCAAAAGTATATTTATTGTAAAAGGAATGATAAATGATTCGAACTAAGTGTAAAGATACTATTTGAGCTATTTTAACACTTAAAATGAATGAAGAAGGTCTTACATCAACATAACAAAGGATACAATCCATAGACTGCAAACAGCACTAATGTAGTATCGTTGATTGAAGTGTCCAATACATACGGCGACAAACGAACAGTGATGATCACGCCGAAATGCACATCTGTCACAAACTGAAATATAAAAATATAAAAATACATCACTGAAAAATAGAATCAATTATTCAGATCAAAACAACAGAAACTTGAAAACTTTCAAATCAAACCTTAAATACTTGCTAATGAAATAAAAAAATAAAATCACCATTAAATTCATTAGAATCTTATCTGCTTTAGCAAAGTTGATTACATCAAAATTACCTGGGCAATGATGCGATCGTGGAGGTTCATTTAGCTGACAATCATAACAAAATCTATATCCTTGCTTTTGCACTGCTGGCAAATCGGAACAATTACCATTCGGTCCAACTGATATAATGTAATAAACGTTAGCAAACGCATTTAACCCAAACAACATCAACATACCAACTCTTAAATTCCATCCCTGAAAAAAGTACGAATAAAATATAGTTTTAAAACTCACTAAATATGCTAATAATGAAAAAAAAATTAGAATTCTATTTTATTTCCGTTTCATCATAAAATTATTGATCATATATTACTTCATGTTAAACTTATTAATTTCTCAATAGCAAATTTGCTTCAACATCGAAAATAGCACGAATACATATTTTATATTTAGCAAAAATAAACTCATATTTCAATTTAGGTAAGAGCTAGTGAATAGGTCGTGCGAAAAAAAGGAATGTTTCATTTATTTCGAAATTTAAGACATAATCTGTAAATGTATTCTAGGAGAGAATTTAAAAAAGTTCGAACTAACAGAAGTTGTAAAAGAATGAGTTAACATTATACCTGTGACAATACTTCATGCTCAGTGGGTAATATAGCGAATATTTCTAACAGAAATCCAAGCGGTAGCAATACGAACAAAATGAACATTGCGATCTGAAAGACATCATCTACATGAATTTTGAGAAGTTTTGATTTTAAAGGTAAGAAGTGCAAATTTAATTCGGGGGGCCAGTAATATGGGAAGCAATCATCTTAGATATATAAGATTACTGATATCAATCAAACGATTTACATCGTTACCTAAAACATAAATAAAGCAATATAAAATATTAGCTACAATTGAACTTATTCCTGGAGATCTATGTAGTGTCATAAATAAGAAAATAACGCTTTATTGCAGAAGAAGGTACTAAAAAAATCGATACGTGAAGTTACATAATCATAATTTTTAGCCGTAAAAAAAAATTGAAGCGAATATCAAAAAAGTACCCGGTCCTGCGTTTCCGATGGTAGTATTTCTCTGAATCGTCCAGTAAAATCCTCGAACATATCTTTCGGATTGGTGGCACTATCGAAATGAAAACGATCTCGCTTGTACTGCATTTCTTAATGGATACCAAAGAAGAGATGCAACGATAGATCGGTCACCGATATATTTCAACAGTTTTGCCAATCAACAAAACCAACCGATTGGAGGATCAACCTACGGTTAAAACTAGTTAATTATTAACATTAATTCATCTTTATTTCTTTATCCATATCATCCACACTGACAGAGTGATTTCTTAATATGATCTTTTTTAGATTAATGCAATTGTTCTGGGAATCAGATTTAGAAATGATACAACATTTCCAGTAAATATAATTTTCAAAAAATCACCAACGCATGACAGAAGAAATTTTACGGAAATAAAATAGAATACGACTGAATAACGATGAACAAGGAAGCACTGCTACCAATCTCTCTGACAAAACATTTATTTTATAAACTAACGAAGCAAATATTATAAACTTAAGATTTCAAACTTTTCCGTATCGAAATAATTTAGCATATCCGGTTTGATTAAGCACCACATCCGGTTACAAAAAAGAGCACTTGGATATCTTTCCTGAAGTTCTCGAAACTTAGAAATAGGGAGTAATGTTGTCGAATATTTACGAAGCTTGAATAATCAACCGAATAGCGAATGGACGAGTTTTCCACTTACGCTAAAAATGCGCTAAATCAATTTTTTGAAGTGAAATGTCGAACGCGTAGAAGGCTAAGATTAGATGTGGCGAGATACGTGGACGTTACTGAGGATCCTAGAATATTCATTCAAGCAATATGACGTTATAGATAAGATTTGTTATTCATTCAACTAGGCTATACAATGAAACGGCTTACGTAAACAACTTGTAAAGCTGAAATCCGTTTTTCTCAATGAATTCACTTCTCGTTAGTATTCGTGCTTTCTCGATAGTTTGAGAAGTATACGTAGAATTATTTTATTATTTATGGTGTATACCAGATATATGTATGGACATTTATGTACTGTCTAGCTATATGTTTCTGTATATTTTGTTGTCGAACAGACAGTTATGCATCAGTGTGCGTCATTGAATATCCATATAACTTGGCATATATATATAGGTGTTAATGTATGCATTTTTTGTATGCACTGTATTTTTATGCATATAGGATAACACATATTTTCGCATTACACATATTTAAATATTGTAGCAATTTCATACGGTTCATACGGTGCAAAGTTATTTTTCCAGATGTTTGGTCCTAATCGAAAATCACACATACCACAGGTATATTTTTCTTTTACTTTTTTTTCACTTAAATTATATGATATCAGGGATTAGGAATAATAGAGTTTTTGATTTGGGAATGTTGCTGATGTATTGTTCATGCGAGTGGTTGTTAGTTTCGCTTAGACATGGTGTTTATTTAACACAAATACTGTATCTTTGATAAGGCAGAAAAACTGGATCGAAAGAAACTGAAAAGTGCCGGAGTAAAAAAGTAAGAAATTGTGTAGGAATTTGTATTTCAGGTTAGTAACTCAGCGCACCGATCATCCATCACTCAGACGCCTGTGGGAGGACGTGGGCCACCGCATAAAGGATATTCATCTTTGCGATCTTCTAGAAGGTATATATCATTCATCTTACAATTAAGAAGAATATTTTGGATATGTTGGATTTGAATGCATCAATCGTATGTGAAGGGAAAGATAATCTGAAGTTTCTTGTTTGATCTCATATTTCTATATGAGTGAGCTCATTGTTTTCCACGGCAACATACATTGTTCCTGTTTCTGTGATAATAATTTGTAATTTTAGCTATCTTAGTTGCTATAAGCATTGATGCAAATCTATTTGTAATAGAAGAGCTGAAAAAATAGCTCATGTCCAGCAACTTTTATCTTCGAAGTCCATTTAGTAAAAAATTTACTTAAAGCAATGATTCCTATCTTTTTCTTGTAATTGATTAAGAAGTTGAATTGAAACAACTTGTAATGAAAATGTTTTTCACTTGTAAGCTCTTTTGCCGGTACTTAAATGATTAGGACGCGTGTTGATGTTTCATCGAAGATATGTTTATTTTGAATTTTTAAAGAAATTTCATTTATTCTTCGTTTGATCCTATTTGCAAAAACAATCCTGTCTTTTCAAAATAAAGAAAATTTCTTGCAGCGGTACAGTTAGTGAGCAGCGATATAGTTTGGCAATGAGTGGTGTTCCATCTACAGCATCAAAGTTTGTTTTTCGCTTAACTTTTAATATTAGTGAAATATTTCAAGAAAGATAGATAATTGCTGGTGGATCGTTCACAAGTACAGATTTTTTTTTTTGAGGAGAAGCAGCTCATTTTTCAAATCGATAGCAAATCCTGGTGTTCTCAAGGATTCTCGCAATCTGAATGATCGTCATGTCCAGCAGGAAATGCAACGCAAAGTATTGTTTTATTTTTTCTTTGTTTTTATTTTTATAGTTTCGATAATGTCGATCTGTAGCTTGAAGTTGTTCCGTATTTTATTTACAATGTAAAGATAAAATCATGGGTCGATGAGGTTGTATTGTAAACCTGGTAGGGCAGATTATGTTTCAAGAAATTTAAAGTTCTGATTATCCAACAATTTTGTAGTGAGAGTTGCTAAAAGACGATTAATCTAGTCATATGATGTGATGCTGACTGTATGAACTTCTTTTTATGATATTCATGGATATACATTGAAGTTGTGCTTAACCGATTTACATGGCGATGATTATTTTTTTTAAATAAAGCGGAAGAGATTTCAAAGTTTGTATTTGCAGGTTTTGCAATATTTGTATGAGGAGAACTATCCGCAAACTAATGAAAAACTCGTAAAAAGTCCAACGAAAGCTGAGTTTGCACGGATGTTTGAATTCATTTTTCAACAGTTAGCACCAGATTTTACATTGCGAAAGATTGAAGACGAGGTAAATTTTAATTATAACAAGAATTTTACTCCCCAATCATTCTCAAGTACTGATTTCTACCTCTCATTCTTCTTGTTGAAGAGCGGTCTTAAGTGATTAACTTCAATAATTAACTCCATATCATGATTTTCTTGGTAACTTGAAAGTTGTGAAAAAATAAATTTGTAGCGAGAAAAAATCAGAAACTCTTAACTCCGAAATAAGAAAGAACGAAAAATATCTTTTTTAGATGCCTCGCCTTTTCCGCGTGCTAGGTTATCCAATACAGTTAAAGCCCTCTACCATGCAAACCATTGGTGCAGCGCATACTATGCCACATCTGCTCGGAGCTATCACCTGGCTAATTGATTTGATTCAAGTAAGCTATTTGTTGTTGTTATAACTGTTGGTATTGCTCCGATTAATGCACGTTTTTTGTAACGTGATGAATTTACCTAAGATCACATTGTGATATATGACTGGTTTTGGAGACACAATATGAATAAATCTCGTGATCTTAATTAATCTTGTGGATCAGGAAATTACATCTTTTCTAATAAAATCTTCCTTCGCTCCTTTTGTTTCCTAAATGTCTAAACGAATTTTAGAAATTGGACTTTTATTTTACAGATGCTGGGAGCAATATCACCACAAGATTTACTTCTCGCGAATGAAGAAGGAGATGGTCAGAGGAGATCGGTAGGTTGATAAAAACTCTTATTTACTTTTCTTTAATTGATAAATTGCATAATTTCTAGTTCACTTATTTGTTCTTTATTTGCTTTTATTAATGCTGTGCTAATTACTTTTTGTCGTAATGATTTAATATTAGAAATGATATGAATAAATATATTTTGGTATCAGTGATTATGTCTCTTTGCATTGGAAATTTGAGAGTTTTGTATTTGCGTAACAGAAGCTGCAGTAAGGAGGAAAAAACTCGACATTTTACATGATGAATAACATATTTTGTGAAACTAAAAAGTTCATTTAATTGGTTTAGTTATCTTACGGTTATATAGTTCGATGTTACAAGAAATATTGTAACAATCCATTGTTGGGATTCACTATGGACAATTACGAAGACGAGAATAATGTCCTCCTTCAACTTGTTGGTAAGTCTAAACGAATTAGCTCTAATTTTGATGATAAACCACTTTTGATAATTGATTGTGTAATCTGGTTATTTGGAATAAACGGTTCGTAAATGTTTTTCGCGGTTGGATTAGCGTCGTAACCAAATATTAAAATGCAAATGTCTTCAAATGAACTTCAAAATTTTCATAATTCTTTGAATAATTTTATGGTCTTCATTTTGATAAATGAAATATTTACGAATTTCAGAAGAAAAAGAAGATATCGCCCAGCAGGAAATTGAATTAGATGCGCAGATTGCCACATTAACCGATGAAATTGCAGAGCTGCGTAAAGATAAGGCATATTTTTATTACATTGCTATATGTCTGTTTTCATTAAATATCTTTATTGTCAGGTTAATTCAGCTGTATTACGTTATTCTTACTGTGGTTGGAATCGATTTTTCAGAGATTTTCGTTTTGACATAATTAACAAATATCTGTTAAAGGTAAAAATTGGGATTACTCGTATGAATTTCACAGTTTAAGATTAAATTTGCAGATCTATTGGTGTATGGGTTTTATTTTCAGGGAGAACTTGATGAGCTTCAAACAAATGCTAAAATATTGGATAAGGATTTAAAAAATTTGCAGATATTTAAAGACGAACAACAAGAAATATTTGACGATGAAAAAAAGAAAAAGGTCAATTTTTGTCTTATGAAATGTTCTTATTTTTATGATATTGGCTTTATTGCAGATTTCCTATTAATCTTGAGATAAATAAGTGTTTCTTGTAGACAATTTTCGGTTGCTTATTGTTTAAAATTATACTGCAGGAAAACTTGGAAAACGAAATCCAGCGGTATAGTTCAATAATTGCCACCCTTAAAGAACAGCTTTCTGCGAAGGAAAAGCAATTAGCAGCTCAGACAATGACTGGTGAAGAAGCAAGAGCTCTTCGTGCTAAAAGAGAAGAAGTAATTGCGATTGTTTTTATATGAAAGGAATAGTGGTGCTTCAAGTATCTTAATAGTTGTCATCTACGATACTATATTCACGATATGATCTACTATGAGTGAGTGTGAAATTAGATCTTCATGGAAGAAAAATAAGTTATCATAGTGCTAGGACTTTGAAAATGATCCGAGGTGAATAATTTTTTTCATTCGATTTTCATTTAATAAGAAGAACTTGCAGTTGAAAGCTCGAATTGAAATAGCAAATAAGGAGCGGCAAAATATTGAATTCGAAAATGATGCAATTCTCTCTGTTAATTTTAAAGAAGCTTCTCAGGTTTAGTTTTTAATTTTTTTGTGAAATACTTGTATCATGTAAGATATGGTGTTGTTTGTAAGATAAGACATGTAAGATATGATATGGTGTTGTTTGGGAGAGATTTTTGAGAGAAAAAGCAATATAACCCTACTGTTAATCACTTAAACACTTAATAATTAATAGGATTTATATTCGTTTAAAATTTGGTTGGAGGAAAAAGATTTGCTATTGTTATGCCCAAGATGTAACACTACGCAATTACAGTTACGTGAACGTTATCGAGCATTCATCAGAGCATTTGAGGATGTAAGCAGAACTGTGTATGGGACCTATGATCCCTTCTTTGCTATACTGGACCAACATTCTCCAAATGAACCCAATTTCCCGGAAGTTATGGACGAAATTGAGGTAATTGCTGTTTTTATATTTTTTTCGGCTCTGCTCAGCAATAATTTACTGCTTGTTTCAATTTGCCGATGTTGTGAATTCTGTCAAAAAAATCAAGATCACCAAATGATTAGAAACTTTACTTAAAAGATAGAAGCTAAAATAAAGTGTTTAAAATTATTTGCAGAAAAAGCTAGATGGACTTAGCACGAAAATTAACGACTGGATTAAAAATCTGGAAGATGAAGTAGTAACTATAAATCAAGATGCGGCTGAGCTAAAACAAAAGAAAGCATTTTTAACAGAAAATTTGAAACGCGTTCAACGGAAAATTTCAAAAACGGCATGTTTTTATTTTCATATATTTCTAATTTCATTGTACGATAATTTGTTCAGAATGGAATCGACGTCATGATAACTTTTAGTCGCATGAGTTTACCCTCAAGCGTGAGGATTGGGAAGACGAGCGTCAAAAATTATCGTTGGAAGTGGATGTGGCACAAAACGAGCTTGACAGTTTACATGCTCTCCGTAATGGGAAAGTAGGAGTTTCTTATTGTCAGAATTTTGTTTGTTATGTGAAATCAAATTAATGGTCTATTACTAACTTGTTGATCATATGATAAATTTTTTTGGAATGTCCAGCACTACTGGATGGTCTCATGGTGAAATGTCTCATGTCCATACTGTCATAAGGTACTTCGTAGTGAAATCAGATGATCCATATTATAATTACAGCTTTCTGTGCACGAACAGCTTGCGGAAGCGCGAAAGGCATTGCAATCTCGACAAATCGAATCTGATGAAGCAAAGAAGAAAATTGTGAATGAAGTGGCGGTGAAGTTTTCAACTCTAGTGGAACAGTGGGAACATCTTAAGGTGAATCTGTAGACTGTTTTGGTTTTCTGGTAATATTTTTTCTTTCAAAAATTTCCCAGCAGCTGTTACATTCAGATGGGACAATTAAGAGAACCTTTTCCTAAACTGCATTAATTTTGCGACATCGAATTGATTCATTGTACTGCAGAAATGTCATGATCAATTACGTAACGATGAGAAGCTGTTGCGAGAAACTTTAAATAACTTGATAGACGACAATATTTAATGAAGCATGCCGATCTAGCTGGAGTGATCTTTATTATGCTGCCAAGTAGAGTTTTATATTCATTTCGTTTTATTTAAATATTATTGTGTTCATATAATTTCCTTTATAAATTATTGGGACTTCTAATATTTTTATGAACAGTCACGAAGGTGAACGTAAAGTATGACAATGAATCATGATATTTGTAATGCGGTATCAGTCCCACTTTATTTGTGGTGTTAGAAAGTTGGTGAATTTACCCTAATTATAACAAAAAGGAAATTTTTGAGTCCAAAATAGAACAGAACGAATTTAGATAATTAAACGAAGTATAAGATAGAAAAAAGAAGTGGAAATAAAATACAAAAAGGTCTTCAGAGCATTTTTTACATCTTCAAAGCTGATCATTGCATTGTAGAAATTTCTTATTGAGATTCAGAGATATTAGCGAAAACAAACAATTGATAAAATTCTGTATTGGTTATCTAAGTGATCATTTATTGTAGTGAAAATCATTCCGAAAGGCTTACTAGTACAGCCATATATATTTGCAAAAATTCTTACGAAATTCTCTTAGCAATATAAGGCATGCAATACACCAGAACAAAGCTCGAAAGTTCCGTATTGGCAATGAACACTATAATTTAATTTTTATCGCACCAATTTTGTACGTAGAAGTTTTTCCATGATTTTAAGTTGATATTATAGCCATCTTCATTTAAATCATAATTGATTATTTCGATCCTATGAACTTCAGCAAATTTGGTGTTACCATCCACCGGTTGTTTCCAGATATCGATTATATCGCTCTCTTGCACCTGTAATTTCTTACATATTATCTCCAATTTTTTGATTTTCACGAAACATCTTTTCCTCTCAATAATAAAGTGATGGAAATGATGTGTTGAACGGACCCACAATTAAGTTCATATTCCCCACTTATCAATTTCAACTTTTTTAACTTCTATACGAGATTTTCGAAAAATTCTCCCCAAATATAATAGTATTTTTGAAAACTGACAACAGTTCATTTACAAATGAACAATTATTAGTCAGTTACCCGCAAATATTTAAGACCAAATCTTACATAGTAAGCTGGTTTTTTTGATATATCTTTCTCGTTTATCTGCACCTTACCCGTTAGAATCAACTTTTCAGCTTTTCTGCAATCAATCTTTCAATTTAATTGATTTCAGAACACTTCAAAACCAATTTCAGTTTCTGCTTTTTTATGCTAGCACCAACATTACGCTCACAAAAAATTTGCAATTGTATCATGGAAATGATCAAATAATCAAAACTGTGATCTAATCTAATATCTGAATCACTCATTTTCATAAAAAGTAACGAAAAAGACTGAAGGAATACAAACTTTCGTCCCTGTCCAATTGCTTTGCAAACAAGAGCATCGAGGCGCCGACTGCTCATTTTGTAAACTTGTAATCGATAGTCCTTCGGTAAGCCGTCATCATTTATTTCACTCCTAATATTCGCTTCTGGCCCTCGATTACTCGCATGAAATCTAACGAATGTTTGAAATTTATGTAACATAGGAATTGCACTGTTAGTCGCAATGGGATGTGATTGTAATAATCGTGACGCTTTTGATACCGTCAATGCTGTCATCTGAAATGCTTTTTCATTTCATGTTCAATAAACATATTACTCCTATTAACCTGTAAATCCAATTCTTAAATTACAATTATTTTAGTATCTCGATTTAAATTTATTCATTCCAGTTATATTAGAGATCTCAGCAGTTAGTCTTCGTGTGTTATCTGAAGAGATATGATAGTTTTATTCACAATATGCAATTAAGAGAGTTATGGGAATTCCTCTACTATTTACTACATAAGAAATAGGAAATTAGTTTAAATAAGATTATTACTGATAAATATTAATAAACATAAATAGAAAAATAAAGATGAATTAGATGAACTGTAAAATGAAAGGAACTAATGAAAAGAAAAAATTGAAAAGAGAATAATAAAAAGAGAGGTTTGATTGGAGATGAAATTAAATCGACAATTAAGTTGATAAAGCTTATAGTAATTAAAAGCAATCAATGACGAAATAAGCGTACCTCAAACAAGCGTAAACACAGGTTTACGTTCTTAAGTTCTTAAGCGATTCTTCCATGGCAGGCTTATTTTCGAGATGCGATTGATGAAGTCTGACGTACGTCAAACAACATTGAAGATTCTCGGATTTGCTTTTTACGAGTTGCGGATTTGGAAGTGGTAAAAAATTAGTGCAAATCAATAGTAAATTTTATAACTGAAAGATTTTATAGATGATAATTTTACTGATAAAACATTTTATCAATGATTAATCGTGTTAATTTCCTATTCAATTCTAAATATGTCAAGTGATGATTGATATAGAAGTAATGATATTTTGTTAGTTAGAAGAGTGGTTTTTTTGTGTAACGGAAGCATAGTTATTGTTGGAATGATTCGATTGAGTGTTGAAGTCTATCTAATCACTTTAATAGTGATAGAGATAACTGTTAGTAATTTTAGATTCTGGCAAACGAATTATATAAGCAAATCGTTATGGGTTCGAGAAAGGAAAGTTACAAGAAGTAAGTTTTGCTGTTACTAATCTCAAAAGTGAAAAGTATTTTTCCAAAAACGAAGTTGTTTAAAATAAAAAGGTTATATATTGTGATTTATATTAACAATATCTGATTGACATTTAGAGTTTTTTCAGAACGTTGTCTTATGTGAAGATTTTATAAACTGTCAGTAATAGTAATAGATACTATCAAAAGAAACTGACTTCTCGATATTATGCAATTGGTGAGTATTTTTAATTGTTAGTGTAGTAATAGTATTTATATTGGCATAATTTAGTAGTTTTTCTTTAAAATAACTATTTGTTATTGTGAAGGAACGGGAACCAATGAATTTTGTAAGAATTAGAATTGATTGAAATTAATTAATTAATCGGATAAATATGTCATTTTATAATCGTTTTAACTGTCCAGGCAAATGATTTTGAGAAATTTGAAAATTTCTGTGAGATCAGATGAAATATTCATAGCCCTTCATAACTTCATAAACTGATGAAACAAAGCATTTGATTTCCTTAAGTAATCGAATAATACTAAGACCCCATGCCTTAAGATTTTTGTTTTCAGATATCATTATCACCTCAACCATATCGACCATGTTTATTATTAAAATGGTCATCGGCAAGCATATTGTTGGATTGTGCCGTCAATATGGATGCACTTTCATCATTTCTTCCAGCTGCACTTTGTAAAAGGTAATATTTTGAGTTTCCATTCACTTTGCTATTTTTATTTTTGACAAAGTTTCTGGAATGTTTTTTATCATTGTTTGTCATCTCCTCACATCCTCACCTCGGCGAATTTTCCCTATGTCTGTTCCCGTTTTATCTTCTTGCTACTTAATACATTAAAGAATTTGTAGTTTTCAAATTTTAGCAAACATTTTGCAAACTTGCCACTCTATCCGAAAAATGCGCCGAAGTATTCTCTTAAACGATACGGTGAACATGTTCTTGTTGATGGACCATTTGAAGTACATCCTGCACAAGTGAACTTTTTCCTCCTTTTAGATTATTAGCTGTATTATTCCTGGTCATAATTAACTTTCTCTGTACTAGTTTTGTTTTTTCATTCGTTTTTTTCATTTTATTATTATTTTTGGAACTGCAATCTTTAAGATTTGTTCCGCATCAATGGATTCTGTAGATGCGATATTGGTGTCAAATTGGATGTCTCTTCTTGCACTGCCATTTTTTACGGAAAATACAAATTTTACTGGTGTTGTTTATGCAACTGATCCAACACTTCAACTTGGAAGGTACATGAATGATTATCGATGAATGACTATCGATGAATGACTTCTAATTATTGTATTGAACTTTGGATGACATTTTGGTCGATTAGATTATTTAATAAAGGGAGGAAGTAAAAAATAGATTTTCAGAACAATTGGTATAAAAGCAATATCATTTTGTTATCATTAATTGATGAATTTTTAAGATTAGTTATGGAAGAATTGTTAGATTTCTTTGATCGAGTTGATCGGGAAGAACATGATCATTCATGGAAAAAGCCAGCATTATTCATGTATGTCCTTTGCAAATTTTTTTTATTCATTCAAATGTTTTGCACACAATATCCTCAAATTGTTTTTTGGAATACTTCACTTAAAATTTTCATCTTTTCAAATATCTATTATATTCCGTAATGATTGTTAGCTTTATACGATACCGATACAATATTTATTTGGTTTAGGAGCTAAATTTTGTTCCTTTCACTTGAATCCATATACTTCAATTTTCAGGAATTTTCCTAACGTTCCAAAAAGTGATCCACGTGAATGGAAGCCGTTTTATAGTCGTGAACAAATGGAAAATTGTTTGACGAAAGTACAGCGAATATCATTTCGGGAATCTATTGTAAGTCTGAAAAATTCTCTTGCAAAATTTTGACCTAAACATTCATTCAAATATAGATGTTGCAGTAATATTTTTGATTAAGCTCGTTGTCTCTTTTGTCTTACCCCCTGAGAAAATGTTAAAAGAACAGTTTTGACAGTTTCATTTTATAGAATATTCACGGTGCTGCGACCATTGCAGCATACTCAAGTGGTTATTCAATAGGGTCGTGTAACTGGATTGTGCATACTGAACATGAAAAGGTATGCATTTCCATAAAATATAGTTCCATTTTATGTTATTTCAGTGTTTTGCTTGTTTATCGTGATAGTTGTTATATGTTATTAGTATGTATAAGGAAGGCATATTTTCACTTCAGGACCTTTATATTGCATGTGCCTTTCAGTCTTCTATTTGTATTTTGTTTCAGTCTATTTTTAATTTAAAATATTTAAACTTTTTGACTTTCTTATAAATTAGAAAAATATTAGAAGTATTTAATGTTTGGCGTAAATTATGACCGTATAAGTATGGTTCTTTTCTTAATTGTTCTTTATGATATGCGTAATTATGCGCATTTCGAAAATATTTTTGATACTTTAAGATAGGCTATTTATCAGCAACATCCTCAAGAAACTCACACACGAAACCTGTTCAATGGGATCAGCTCCGTGGTTGCGATGCACTTATATTGACATCCATTTGTCGTTTTCCAGAACACAGCCCTGAGACATCGGTAAGAGATTTTGTGTTATTTGTAATATGCAATATTTTCTGGATTCATCGGTATTCGACTGGGTATTTTCGTGCAGCAATACCTGATTATAAGCAATGCATATTCACTTGGTTGATTGAAAACAGAGTTTAAACGTTGGAAATAATGGCAAAATTGAAACTAAAAAGAAACAAAAGAAAATAGAACTATTGTTGTAAAATATATTACCTGCATGGTTTATTGAATTTACGTCGAGATTCAGGGTCTTCATTCAGTGTTCGTTTGCTTATTCTTTTTTCCTCTTTAATGAAAATGAAGTATTAGTTATATTTAATTTCCATTAAAGAGGAGATTTTCTAAAACTTTTGGTTCATGCATTAAGTTCAAGAATCTTTAAGCTAATCATATTTTTTTATCAAGCAAGATACTATTGATTATATCTCAGAGATTTTTATTTTTTTTTTAATTTAAGGTGTGCCATGCATTTGCTGTTATCGCTGATACACTTAAAAGAAATGGTTCTGTGTTGATGCCAATTTGTCCAACGGGTATACTGTATGACTTACTTGAAGTTATTTCGATGCAGTTGGATCAGGTAAAATAGTTGCATGACTGGATAAATTTATTTTAAGTAATTTTAAACATTTTTTGAAAAATTCTTTTTCACAAAATCTGATTTGTCAAAATGGACTATTTAAGCACGAGGTACCAGTAGATGTTCCTGTATATTTCATTTCACCAGTTGCCGAAAGTACATTAGCATATTCAAATATTTATGCCGAATGGTTATCTGAAAAGAAGCAAAATATGGTGAATATACCAGAAGAACCATTTAAACATGGATTGGTATTGTTTTGATGAAAAATTTTTTTCCAAATTTAATTAATAGGTCAACTATTAGCCATATTTCACGTTTTGTTTGCCTATAATTTTCACATAATTATTAATAAGGAATAAGAGAAGTTAGAACTGAAATTGAAGTGATAGGGTACGCTATTTACGAATTGCTTCTACATGTAGCAAACTGTTTAATTTTATACTCATGCAGATGGAATGAGGTACAAAAATTTATTTTTGAGACGTCAAGAAATGGTCGCTTGAAAGTTTACGATAATATTTATGACGATTTTTGTCGACAAATGCGAACTCCATGTGTTATTTTTACCGGACATCCTTCGTTACGAATCGGTAATGCCGTACACTTTCTGGAAATGTGGGGAAATGATTCAAAGAACGCATTGATTATGACAGGTTAGATTTCATTCAGTATTTTTTGAATTCTTCGATTTGATCATTTGAAAATGCTAAAAAGATTTGATTAAATATTCAGCGTTATTATTATCTGCTATAGGTCGAGTATTAGTTATTTTTTAGAAAATTTTTAGATTCGATCAAAAAATTTCTGTTTTAGATCCCGATTATCCAATCCAAAATGTGTATGGACCATATGAAAAACTTTCAATACGTGCCTTTTTTTTTCCAATTGAAACAAGATTGGATTTTTCACAGCTTAATCCTTCTATATTACCGGATCTAGCACCAAAGCTTTTGGTTATGCCTGAAGTTTATACACAGCCTCCACCGAATTCGTCTCAACGTACCGATTTCGTTGTTGCATATGTAAGTACTTTTTTTTCTTAAATAAGATCTTACTTTCATCCACATCGAAATATTGAAATCGAAATGGTAGCAATAGTTGCAGTAACAATAAAGGTAATTTTAAACAGCTTCATTTTACTGCATGGTATTTTACATTGCTCAAGATTTGAAAAAGAATTTTTGCCACAAATTGATGTTCTGTTGAATTGAGTGCTATCTATAATAAAGTTTCAAGATAAATTAAATTGTTATTTATAGAATGCTCGGGCCACTTTTCGTTATGGCGATATTTTTACGATACCTTCGACAACAAAAACAAAGCGAGTCCGCTTGCATCCAGATGTATTTTTATTTTTGAATTAATTTATTTTGCAGAACGAGTTTTTGGAAAGTGTTGCTTTTTTTTAATCAGTATTTTTATATTTATTCATATTGAAATTTGATAATTAAACTTATTGATTCTATTTTTTGCAGTATAAGTGAATGGATATCATAGAGGAAAAGATGCAATTTATAGAAACATTCATGCTGATCTTGATAAAATTCATTGCAATAGATAGAAAGTTGAATAACTATATTCATAATTCATTTATTAATGATATTTTAATATTAGCATTCCAGACTCTTCGAAGTATTGAGTTGCGTGCACGTCATGATAATAATGATATTGGAATTTCACCACTCAAGGGATTTCTTTCGGTGTATGATAATGTTTTAGAACTTAATGTAAGTTACTGCTAATTCATTCGGCACAACTTTTTATTTTTAGGAGTTTTCTAATTATTACTGTAATTTGTCATCTTCAGCCGGATATGAGAGCAAAAATAAGGAACGTATGTGTTGGGAAACTTAACCCCGAAACATTTGCTCAGACTCTAACAAGAGTAAGTTTGCTTTGCTTTCAAAACTCAGCAAACGTTTGCTTATGGTTTGAATTCTTGAGTGAAACAAAGTTTTTTTTAATGATAACTATTGAACTAATACGTATGTAATAATAACATGAAGTAATACATATTTTATCAGGTGATGACAGAGCCGCGATATCCACCTAATAATTCTAATAATTCAATATAATTATGCGTACTATAATATATATTTCCTGATAATTCCTTTTTGATATTTTCAGATGAATTTAAAGTATTCACAGGATGAAATTAACGGGAATATTCGCTTTATCTTCGTATGCGTTTATTACTTTATTTCGTTTCGTATCTAAAATTTTACATACCATAAATTATTTTTAAATGGAAAATATAAAAGAATTGGTATTTTTCTTCATATCAGTATTAGAGATAGTTCAGAGATTGCTACTGTTTTTTTACAAAAAGCTATTCTACATTCTTTTTTAATTTACAAATTTATTGAAGAGCGATTTCAGAATGCTCTCAGAGCTACAGTATGGATCGAAAATGGTGGATTTCGGACCGTTATTAGTAGTCAAAGCCGAGAAAATCGTCAAATATTATCGGAAGCTGTTGCTTTTTGTTTGAAAGTATTATGAAACAATTGTTTATTATTTTTCTTATTAGGTGCAATCATTTTTACTCTCTAGGAGTTAGAAATTTAAGTTAGTGTATTCACTTGGTGAAATTGATGAATGCTAACATATATATGGAATTAAATATTTCATTATAAATGCTTTACAAATTGATCTTCAAGGGTCCAAAAAAAACGAGAAAATTTTTATGAGTTAACAAAAAACAAAACTTATAAAACTAATTTGGTTCATCATTTCTATGTCATTTATGCACTTTTTATATTATTACTGCTAAAAAGTTTATGCATATGTATAAATTATCCATTTGTATTTTATAGTGTTACTCATCCTTGAGATATTCCCACATCATGACGAATTAAATATTTTCATCAGTTTTCATTGTTTGCAGATTTTTTACCAATTTTATTAGGGAAAAAAAGCGTGTTTTATTCGCTTCTGATTTAAAAAACTTTAACTTTAATACTAATTATAATAATGACGCCATTGTATTGATCTCCATCTGCTTCTTCCAGTTTGATCCCTTATTCTGTTTGCCATAAGCTTTTATATCTTTATTACGAGTGTGGAATGTTGCTGTGTGAAGTGCCTTGATTATTAAGATCAGGATACGGTCCTAAGTATGGTCTGAATAGTTTCTTTAGCAACTTTATTATAATATTACGAAGTTAAAAAGTATTCAAATAAATGACAGCTATGGAGCGATTCATCGAAAATTATGATTGGAGAGATTGTGAGACAATTCACGATTAAATCTTGATAATTGGATAAATTTGTCACTGAAACAAAAAGGAAAAGAAAATTATTTCTTAATGATACATAAAAGTTATTTAGGAAACTGTGATTTACTGTACTTAATCGCTCATATAGGAATGAAGCAATAAACATTATTCGGTTCAGTAATTAAGAGTAATTAATTCCTTATGATTTTTAAGTGGAACGATAGGTATTATCCGATGCAATAATGAGGAATAATTAATTTCTTGTAATTCCTCATGCAACATATTATCTTCTTGTTCGGGATGGGTATGAAAAAATAAATGATGCAATTATTAAGTTATATCCGTTATATCGATAATATTAGATTATTCCAAAGATGTTAATAATTAATGATAATATTTATAATCGATCTTTATAAGCATAATTTACAAGTACTGTAATGTGTAAATATTAGTAGTAACAGTAATAAATAACATATAGCTCTTATGATTTATTGTATTAATTAACTGATATTTTTGTTCAACTTTTCATTAAAATCCTGTTTTTAATCAGCTGGCAATAATTTTAATGCTTAATTCACATTAAAAATATCAAATATTTGTTTAGGAAAATAAACTTTGAACCGGAAAAATAAAGTAATGTTTACCAACGTTAATGATATTGTTTTATAAATTAATGTAGAAACATCGATTAAATTTCGACCAAATCAATAAATATATTTTAATGCGTGGATCAGTTTAAGTGATCGTTAAAAACATGAAAAGGAAATTAATCACAGTAACATTAAGCTATCCACAACGTTTACAATTACAAGAATGTAAGAAATTAACAGTTATCGGAAGTAAGCGAAATATTGAAAAATTAAAATCGAATAAAATAAGGCGAAGAAATTTAACCGCTTCAGAAAATTGTGAAATGGAATGCATATTTTTCTAATCTCAAGAATTCGATATTAATGTAACCTATATTAATTAATATATTGTGCAGACTGAAAGATGTGAGAAGCGAAATCTTGAAATAACTTACCTCTCCTCTTGCACATGAAATTATGAAAGTTTATAAATACTAAAAATCGAAATTTACAGGTGAAAGAAAACAAAATGTGCTAAGAAATAGAAATTTCTAATTTTTAATAAGATTTAAAGCGAAGGATTCATTTCAGTAATTGCATATTCACAAATAAATAAGGAATTTTAAACATAATTTTAGCCCTGAGAATTCATTGGAGAAATTCTATCAATGAAATGGAATGATTGAAATGAAATTAGTTGCATTTAACTTTTTAATTCTTACTTATTTTAAATATTCTAATTTTTCATAAAATTCAAAATTGTTTCTGTTTTTAGTTTTTTTTTATTTATTAATTTTTTTAGCTAAGAATTAATTGAGTTTTAAAATAGATCAAAACGCGACAATGCGAGAATATTCCATTTATCATTTATTTGAATTAACAGTAGTAATTTGAGCAGTAATTTAGGATCAAAACGATCAATGATTGATGATTGAATGATTTGCAGAGAAATTACAAAGAATGAAAAATGTTAATTGATAACCAAGAAAAAAAATTAATAGGAAAACGAAAAAGTGAACATTTCTCTTTTTTTCTCCAAACTTCAATAACATTAAGATAATATTTTCAATTATTTTTTTTTAATTCATTTATCATTTTACCTGCAACGAAAATAAATAATCGTTTTTATCTGTTTTGAAAAATTCTTCCTAAATTATTCTTTTTTTCTTTTGCTCTCTTAATTTTCAATTGTTTTCAATCAT
This sequence comes from Cruorifilaria tuberocauda, assembly GCA_013365365.1. Taxonomy (NCBI): domain Eukaryota; kingdom Metazoa; phylum Nematoda; class Chromadorea; order Rhabditida; family Onchocercidae; genus Cruorifilaria; species Cruorifilaria tuberocauda. Next base: position 52,541 of record JABVXU010000317.1, read on the forward strand.
TAATTATAGGTTAGAGAGTAATTTAAAAAAATATTTTTCTTTTTTTTACTGATTATTTAATGCTTTTTCTACTGATTATTTTTATTAATTACTGATAAATTTTGCTGAATAAACTTTATTGTAATACAAATTATATCTCAAATAAAACTAATTTTCAATTAAATTTATTTCATTTCATTAAAATAGTTCAGTAATTCGCCATATATTTACCAAACATCCAATTGACACTATTTTTTAGTATTGTATTTATTGTGAATAGATATTTGTAAATTTCCATTCATTGCACCATTTTACCCAATTTATTTGGGTATTTCCATAAATGAAATTCACGGATGTGATGTTTATTACTATGCTATTATTATTATATTATATATTTTGTTATCGTTATTGTTACTATTATTATTATTAATCGTTGTTGTTATAAATTATTATTATTCACTACTATTATAGCTATTATTTTATTATTAATACGTTATCAATCATTATTATTAATTACTATTTTTGCTATTATTTTATTATTATTATCATTATTATTATTATTAATTATTAAATATGATAGTAAGCATGATTTGGAATTTGCTATGAATTAATAAATCTTTTTTTTCATTCAATATCTAATAATATCTATTCATGGAAATATGAAATGCGTTTAAATTCACCGTTCCTTAAAGACAAGATAAGAGAATTCGATACTGATGCTTATGATAATTCTATCTATCGATAAAACTATAATAATACATAAGAAGTTGCTAGTTGAAGCAATGTTCAAAGATTTGATGTTCATTTCTTGCAACTCCAATGAAGCTTTTAGGCTAATATTACTAGCTTGCGTTATCTTGACTGATAACCTGAATATAGCTAGTGATCATGAGTGCTTCTTGATAATCATTTCAGCTACATTAATCATCTCTAATTTATTTCTTTTATGAAAAAAAATTCAAATTGAACGATAAATTTTTTTGTTGCAAAAGTTGAAAATAATGCAAAATGATGGATTAAAATAATTTTTCCAGAAATTTAAATTTACTCTTTTAATCCATACTTTCAGGAATTCCTCTATCATTTTTTGTTGACTGTCTTATTCTTCTTTCCTCTCTTTTATGTATTTCTTTTTTTAATTACCTGTAAGAAAATTTTACAATTCAAGATTGATTTAATCTGTTTCCGTTCCCATTAGATCTCTTTTTTTGTCGAAAATTTTGATTTTATCCTTTGTTTTGTTCGAAGGTTTTTTTTCTTTTAAGGAAAAATTTTTTTATTGTATTAATCGTCGTACAACAATTGGGTGTAAAAATAAATGTGTTTAATAATCCAAAAATTTTTCCATCCGTTCATTTCACACATTCTCTCTCGTCTTACTTTTCTTTTTCATTTTTTATTTTTTCTTTCTAGTAGATGAAAGCTTGAATATAATCTAAGCAAAGCTAAATCAGACTATTAATTTATTTAAATTTAAATGAAATAAAGAATGAGCAATTCCTTGAACTCACTATCTCTATTATATTAAGAAATTCAGGTTTTTGACTTTGATGTTAATTTTGATTTAATATAAGCTAAGGAAAATCAAGAAAAATAAAGAGACAGAAATTTCTGCTTAAGTGACTTTAAGCTGTATAAAGCATACAACTTTTAAAACCTTCTATATTGCATTTTTCTTGATTATTTTCTTTGAAAATATTAATTATTAGAGATTCATGTGGAAAAAAATACTTTCTAATATAATCAATTCATTTGATAGTGTAACACTGACAAAGATAAGAATGCATTTTCCGCTTTTTTTAATAAATAATTATAAAATATTATCAGTAACTCTATGCGTCTTAGTAAAATGATATGATTAAACTGTTTAAAACATCATTTCACTTCATGATTTTTCCTTTTCTTTGATAAATTATTTTATAATATTATCACTAACTTTACGTGGCCTAATAAAATGATATGATTAAACTGTTTCAAACAACATTTAAATTAATAATTTTCAGTTTTCTTTGATAGCAGATATCTAATGTAACAAAACAAAAGAAAACTTCGGTTCTTAAGAATGAAAAAGCCACAGAAATTTCAGTATTGTTTTAATTAATTTAATTAACAATGATTGGCAATCGGTCCAGAAATATATGCTTTAAAAAAGTTTTTTTAATAAATTATCAATCAACAAATTTAAAGTGTGCGTTCGATTAGAAACAATGATAAGAAAAAAATTATTGAAAATGAATGAACGAATTAATTTCTTTTTTGCAATATTTACTTTTATTTAATGTATGGATTAAGCATAAAAACTTTAAAAAACTTTTCGGATATTTAAGATTTGCAAAGATTTTTATCACTGTTTGTGATAAATGCATTATTTCTTTCTTCGCTTTCAATTTCTATTTGGGTAATTTACTTTTTTTTGGGTCATTTAAAAAAGTTTTCTTTTTTTCCTTTTTCTTTTAATTGAACAAATTTCATTTTTTTTCATTTCATATATTTTCCTATCATTTCCATTCATTTATACTTGCTAAATTGATCGATTAACATATATTCCAGTAATTCAATTTAAATTTTTAGTAAATAAATCTTCGAATTTCTACTGAAATTCTCCCTTGCAACGATTGTAATACAATGGAATAAGTTATTGAGCATAATTAAATTATCATATCTTGTTTTCATTGTTACAAACAATTTATATTAACCAGTTCTATTATCAATTTTCCAATGATGGAATGATTCGGAAAAGAATTGAAAATTATTAATTAGAAATATAATTTAAATCTTTTTATTTCAATATAAGGAAAGTAAAAGCATAGAGTTATGGTGATTTTCTACTTCTAAATACTTAGGTAAATAAATGATTCAAAAGTATAATAAATTAATAGGATGAGTTATCATTACTGGATGAGAAAATTTTAAGAAATCCACAAATTTCTAAAATTCAATACTGTGCAAAAAAGGAGAAGTTACAGTCATTGTTACAGTTAAATAATTTAAATAATTGAAATAATTCAATAATAATTAAGGTATTGAATGAGCGATTAGCATTGATAATGAAATTTCAACAATGTCAATATTTATATGATATGATAGGAACAAACATGATTTAATAATTAATTCATTTAATTCCTAAAACAATTAAAATCTCTTCAAAATGAAATGAATCAAATCAGTTTATCAAAAATTAAAAAAATTTTTAACAGTTAGTGTGAAATGCGTTGAAAATTTCAGTATTTATTTGTGTTCGATTTTACAACAAAATATTTGCGTGTAATAAATGAATGCAACTAAGAAATAAAATTTAGTTTTACTGTCACAAACATTCTACCATTCAATTACTTTTTTTCGAATATTTCATTGAAGAAAAAAGATAAAAAGTAATTAAACAGGTAAAAGAAATTGACTTTTGATCAAATTTATTTAAAGTTATTACTATATAATACTACTACTATTAGGAGTACTAATAAGTGGAACTTTTGGTTTTAATTTAAATTTACACAAAAAAATTACTCTTCACGAATTTCGATTTTGCATCTGTAAGTAACGATTTTTGTCGATCAGTTTAATTAGTAGTTATATTTAAATAAATTAGTGATAAAAATAATAAGAGAAAGTTAATGATAAAAAACTGCAATAGTATCAATTCAAAATGATAGAAATTTTTGTAGAAATGGGAAGCATTTTGATTGAAAAAATTTAATTCAAAAATTTTTACTATTTTAATTCATCTGAAATCTCTGATAACTTTAAATATTCGCATGATAATTAGAACATTAAGTGCACTATTAATTTTGTTTTCTCTGTTCGCTTCTTTTTATCATTATCATTATCATTTATCATAATTCATTATCATTATCATTTATCATAATTCATTATCATTATCATTTATCATAATTCATTATCATTATCATTTATCATTAATTCATTATCATTATCGTTTATCACTAATTTCCGAAATATTTGTATTATTATTATTATTATTACTAAAATTGACAGCGAATATTTCAAATTACAAAGCGATAATTTCCAAGTCTGCTTGCTCAAAGTACTGTAAAGTTGCAAATTACTCTACAATAATAGTTGCTATCAGTATTTATCGATAATTCTGGTTTCTATCCAAAATACCATCATCACTATTTCATGATAATTAAAGTTTTAAAGTTAAAAAAAAAGATTTTGCAAATCTCAAATACAATTTAAATATTTAAAATTTTTAATTATAATTTCCATTTGCTATCATCCATAATGGATGGTTTACTTCTTTTTTTTCATTAAAGATTCTCAAGTAGATCTAGCAGAAGGATATGAACAAGTTTTATCAATGAAACAAGTTTGGTAACAATTATAGTAATACATTTCTGTCGTCAAATCAACAAAATTCCTTACACTTAACAAAAAGGAATGAAATGTTATATTACTTGGCATTTTTAAATTTATCAAATTTGGGTTTACCTGAAATTTATCTGAGTAAAAACAATTTCTTTCCTTGTGGTAATTCTTTCACGTTTACTTTTTTATTTTGTACTTAACTGTAAAGTATGATTGTTATAGATGGTTCTCACTGTCAACTCATTTAAAAACAACGAAAAAATTGGTAATCTTTTTTTCCTTCAATTTTTGACACTTTACCCTTTTGCTTCCGTTGTTTAATGGTTTTGTAAGATTTTAACAAAAAAAGCTTGAGATAGTTTAATAAATAAAGTAATTATAGATTAGTATAATTAGCAAATACAAGATAATCTTGTTAATTATTAATAATATAATCAGGATAAATATAAATAATATGATTTGATAATTATAAATAATATAATTAATATAAATATAAATAAACAATATAATAATATAATCAACTTCCAAATTTTATTTGTTACTTTTCTTGAAAGTAAGTAATATTTACTGAAAATGTTGCATTAGTAGCTTTCGATTAATTAAATATTACATTAGCAACTTATCATTAACTTATTTAATTAATAATAAATTTGTTGAGAGCGCAAAAGTATTCCTTTCATTTAATTCATTTTTAAAAACTATCGAAAATTAATAAATTTATGAAATTATTACCGAAAAGTGTGGCAAAAATAATTTTTGGCTATCAAATATTGTAATTTTCCCGACTAATGCATTACTTTCATTATTTTATTATTAATTGAAAAATGATTTAAGTAATATTTTAAATTTAATTTTTTACTTTTAATCCTTAAAAGATAGTAATTGATCATACAATAGAATGATATTAATTAATTAAGAAGTTGTGTTGTCATTATAATTCTGGTTCTAATTCCAATCTTCCCAATGTAATTCTGGTTTTCATTTTTTTTCTGATTACTTTAAGTTGTCTAATTCATACTGCAAATAACCCAAGAAAAAATGTATGAGTCAGTTATTATCTTTCAATGTGATAAAGTAAAAAATTAAATTTGGAAAATAGGGAATTTTGCAAAATTATAATTCTAATCATAATTTCAGTTATAATTTTATTTATTTTTCAAAATGATAATTTGATAAATTTGAGTAGTATTGGTTACCGGTGCCTCAGGCTATATAGCATTGCACTGTGTCCAACAACTTCTAGAAAATGGTTATACAGTAAGAGGAACGGTACGAAATTTACAAAATTCATCAAAAGTTAGTTAATTTGTATTTCTTTGCTCCCTTATTAAACAAACTTTAAAAAAAAGTGTAAAATGTGAAATTGAAAATTCAATAATTCCTGTAAATTTGCGTAGCTTACTTATCATGTTTAACTTCAAACACGTGACTATTCATTGGACTCGTTGGAAAATAAATAAAATGAAAAATTTGCTTCAATGACAGTTAGCTAAGGGTCACTTTTGTAGAACACGTATATATACGTATATGTTCGTAGCGTATACATACATAACATACGTACTTGGCGTTAACTTTAGAGTTAACGGTTGATTTCAAAAAAATTCAAATGCTAAATGATAAGGAATAAAGATGGAAGTTAAGTTTTTTGCATTATTACAGGTTAGTCCACTACGTGATTTGAGGTACAGCTCGGAACGGTTGGAATTGGTGGAAGCTGATCTAGAATGTCCAGATCATTGGCCTAGGTGATGAGACTTCCGTCAAATATTTTGTACAGTTTATCAGTGATCTAATATACTTGTATGGATGATAAATACATGAATATTCATGCATGAAAAATTATTCATCAACTTTTTCTACTTCATTTCAAAATTTTAGAGCGGTTGAAGGTTGCACGTATATCATGCATATCGCATCACCTTGGCCTATTGTAGCTGATGAAACGATCATAAAAATAGCCAAGGATGGTACTTTAAATGTACTGAAAGCTGCTGCAAAATGTGGTACCATCCGGAAAATTGTATTGACAAGCAGTACAGCTGCTATAAGCGGTAATATTTCCGGCAAAAATAAAAATAATTTAAAATATGATATATTAATGGAATATAAATACTTTGCTACTTGAATTAAATTCAACTATTATCATATTTATCATTGTCATTATCCATTATCATATTATCACCATATCATATCATATCATATTGTTAACGTTTTGGATTTTTCAAAAATTTGCTCGCATATTGATGATAATTTTGCTGTTGAATAGATGGCCACAGAAATGATGCTCGAGTTTTTGATGAAAATTGTTGGGGAAATTTGGATAGTAACCGAATGGAAAATTATAGTCGCTCGAAAATCATTGCTGAAAAAGCTGCATGGGATTTCTGGAAGGCATTACCAGGTTATTTAATTTGGTTTATTAAATTCAAGCTAATTTCTCAATTTTTATTTGGTAATTCTGGAGAAAGTTATCAGCTTATCATTTCTCATCATTTTTTTGCAGTCGGTTTTGATTTAACAAATTCTTTTTCCCATAATTAATTAATTGTTATTTATTTTTGTTCGATTTTTCATTTCTCCTTTTGTATATCAGAAGAATCACGATTCCAATTGACCGTACTCAATCCATCATTTGTTATTGGCCCAGTACTTTCAGATCAGAGACATGGAAGTGCCAAAGTTTGTCGATTATTTTATACCTTTTGATTTTGTTTCCTTTTTTAAATTCTCATCATTTTTATTAAATTATTTATAATATCGATAATTTTGTGCACTATGTAGAAGTTTCAAATATATTTGAAATATTTAAGTTATTTAGTATCAAATCTGAAAATTGAACGTTCTGTAAAATTTTGCAGATAATTAGACGAATGATGGATTATCGTACTTTTCCGGCAGCTCCAAAAGTTTCACTTGGCATGGTTGACGTGCGTGATGTTGCGCGAGCACACATACGAGCAATGGAATGCGCAAATTGTAACGGTGAACGAATTCTGATTACTGCTACACCATCAGTTTGGTTTTCGCAATTAACTAACTGGCTTAATGAGGAATTCAAGAGTCAAGGTAAGTCAAGAATTTAGTTAAGCCTTTTTTAAGCGTCCAAATAATCGCTTAAATACATTAAGAATAAATAATCTAGCTCTCATTTCATATCATAATTAAAAATTTTTAACTTCAAAGTAATATTTTCAGTGATAATTTTCTTGGCAATAAAATTTCAGGTTTTCTAATTTCACGTGTGACAACGCCAAATTGGTTAGCAAAATTATATGCTAAGGTAACATGTGATCCACATTTTGAGGCGGTGAAATATCGTTTAGGACCAAAATTACGTTTTGATAATACAAAGGTAAAAATTAAAAATCACAACTATGATCTTTTGATACATTGGAATCCTAACTGAAAGTGAAATTAATTTCTTAATAATTGGAAACTTTTTAATTATTTAAATGCAATAAATTAGAAAATATGAAAATTAAAACAAAAAAAACATTTCAAATTTGAGAGAAACTTTTCAAACAATGCTTAATTGATTTTTCACTTTTTTCTTTCAGAGAAATAATTTTATCAGAAATATTTTCACATTTCAGGTATAGGAATGATAATTTTAGCAATGTTGAGAAGTGTTAAGTTTTCAATTATCTCTTCTTCAGTCACAGCAACTGCTTCAAATGGAATATATACCAATCAAGAAATCAGTAATTGATATGGTTTACAGTATGCTCGATTACGGTATCATTGTTAGAAGGAAAAATCTGGAAAAAACGAGAAATGGTGATTGTAAAATTGCTGTTTACACAAATATTGACAGCAATGAAACAAACAAAAAATTTACTGGAAAACAGGAGAAAAAAGCCTATTAATTAATAAAATAAATGTATTAATTGCTTGCTAAAATTAGAAAGTAAAGAAAAAAAGAATGAATTCACTCTTATATATTATATAATCAAGTTTAATTTTATGCTAACTTTGTACTAAATAAACTTTGAATATATTTAAAGTAAGATTATAACTTGAATAATGCAACTAGCTCTTGGATATATCAAATAAGCTAAGAATAATAAGCTAACAGCTAATGATAACTGAAACCATAAGTATAAATGAAATCACTATTAGATTAAGGATATCTATTAGTATAAAAATATCTAAACTGACCATTGATATTAAGATATGAAATGCGATACATAACTTTTTTGTCATTTTATAAAATTTAAATTTTATTCCCTATTTTACATTTCCATATATCACTTTTCAATTTTCAATTAGAAAGCTTAGATGAATTCTTAGGAATAGAATTAGTCTAAATTAAGGAATGAAATTGTATTTTTAAAACTCTTTTTAAAATGCATGATTAAGAATACAGTATGATGCCATGTAATTGATTTGTTTGAAATCATAATTTATTTGTGATAGCAAAATCTTTAATTTATCATCAATGATTGAATCAAAATAAAAAAAGGGGATTCTTCAGGTGTCTATCGGTAATTATCACAATAAAAAAGTTTACTATCAATTTCAATTAAGCTAACTTGCAATTAATTCACTTTAATTGACTAGAATATTATTTATCATTTATTAATTAATTTTTCAATGAAGAATACACAATTACGTCAGAAGTAATTTAGTTTTGAAATAATCAGAAAAAAAAAGCTTCTGCCAATTTATTTTTGTTTAAATTACTGTCTAAAATTTAGGTAAGCTTCATTTTCTTGCTATTTGAATTTGCAAATTTAGAATGCTAATTGTTAATGCATGCTTCTTGCAAAAAAAAGTTATTAAACATTTATTAATGTAATGCATTTGTCATTCCACACGACTATTTGTGACAGAAAAATAATTCGAATTTTTTTTCTGATTCCACCTGTACCAACATCAATAAAAACAATTGCTTTAACAACAACGATAATAAAACGGCAACAATAGTAAGCATTGCTATAACAATAAAAGCAACAATAACAATTATTTTAGTTACTTTAGTTACTGATTGTTTCTATCGTTACTGTTTTCAAATTAATTAGTAAAGTAAAACTGTACTTTCTTTCAGTTCAATTTTTAATGTATAAATGAGACTATAGGTCTAAACAGGTTCTTATCGATTGGTTAGAAATAATCAGGAAAATAAATACAGTTCCATTACTTCTGTATGTGATTCTATTCAATACAGAAAAAGCGAGTAAGAATGATTTCTTTTTTTCAAATTTTGATTTTATGGATTTTTTTATTTGCCTAATAGTATTTACCAATTTTTCATTGTTATCCTTCTTACTTTAATGGTTCTAAAAAAAATTTCAGTCTTTTTTCTTTACTGAATTCGAGAAATTTTATTTGTTAAGCTTTTTTCTTTAATCTATCAAAAAATTTAATTTAATTATTTCTATAATAATTAATTAGCAATTAATTACTTTAATTACAACTTTTTAACAAAATAATTTAGTGAAGTTTTATAATCGAAGAAGTAGAATTTTGCATTTTCATTTATATACAAATACATATTGACAGGTATGTGATATATGATAATCATTCTGATTCCTAAATCTTATCGAAGGACATTTTACATAAGAGAAGGGTAGGAGGTATATCATTTCAGGTGTAGGTATAAGAATTACTTAAAAACAATTCTATCATTTCATTTTTAGCTATGCATAATCGATTCCTTCGTCTTATTCAGGAATGATAGATTCCTTCACCTTAGTCATTAATACTTGCTAATTAATTTAGCTATGAAAAAGAGAATTTCAACGATAGTTATTTATCATTCGTCAAAATATGCCGTTACTTTCATGGTTAACATTTGATATAATATCATGCGATAGAGAGGTATTGATATGAGTATATAATCACCATGAATGAATTAACCTTAGATAACAATCATCAAAACTTTCATGCTATCAAGAAATAACAAGGTTTTTTGTCACAGAAATAAATGATCGATACCTCTAAGTGGAAAATGACGAGAGCAATTTCAGTAATCAATCAATCGTAAATGATCGATAATTCCATTTTAGGCATGAAAGATCATATTTAAATTGAGGAAAGAAGAATGAATGAATGCTTGGAGGTGTCATTGTTGTACAAACATGTATTGTTGAGTGCTGTGATCGCAGAATGATAACAGAATTCGACTCAAAGTGTAACATTCAATTGACTGTATTTTAGTATTTAAATTTTATTCCTGTTAACATTTCCCTTCTCTTTTTCTTTTTCTGTCATTTTAGTCTCACTTTGATTAGTTACTATTTTGCTGATAAACAATGAAATTAGCATATTGAATAGAGTTAACGCGTTATGAAATAGGTAAAAGTAATCTGAAATAGATAGTGTCGTATGGAATTAATTAATTTGTTCAAAAATGAACTAACTATCGTAAATGATCGATAATTGCATTTTAGCATGAAAGGTGTGTCCAATAATTTACTAATTAATTACTTCTAGAAAAATTGAGAAAAATTAATATTTCAAGTTAATCCGATTGCAAATACTTTGTATTGAAATTTTCAATATCAAGTTTAATTTTATTTTTTTCAAGTTAGAAATATCCAAGTTGATGAAATCATTTTACACAAGATGAGGAATCGAAATTTAACTTTCATTAATTGTAACTTTGAATTAAGCGCTTATTGACCTTATTCTTCCCTCATCACCTTGACTTTTACAGGTGGATAAGCTGGAAGAGTGAAATATTAATCCGTTTAAGGAGATGTTTTGCTATGCTAAATTAAATTCTTCTCAATTTTAATGATCAGATTATATTTGCATGAATGCTTAATACGCGAAGTTAATAATTCAGTCTGATTGTTCTTTTTTCTTAAGCATCAATTATAAACCTCTACGAATTTATCTTGATTAATTTTTAATTTTTTCTCATAATTAATTGAGTAATCATTAATTATTACTGTAAATTATCATGATCAATTAATACTCTGATCATTCGCTATTTTTTTCTTCGATTTACTCTCATCAATCATTACTCCTAATATAACTTTGTAAAAAAGAAAGAAATGGATTATAATTTGAAATAACGAAATTTGTACTTATTTTTTCATAGTTTTTTTTTTGATTATTAAAATTTATTACTATTACTTTATCTCTTCCTTCTCTATTCAATTATTTGTCTTTCTTTTCAATGAAATTTTTCAATCATAAATATTTTGCTTTGAGTAAAAAAAGAGAAAAGCGATAGCGATAGAATAATATAACATTTCCAATATTAAATCTCTGCTAACTCTTTCCTATTTCCTTGCTAAACAAAAGTCTTATAGATTTAATTTTTCCATTTCTATCTTATTTATCTATTTTATTTCGAAGAAATTTCTATTAAATAAATGAAGCTTCATTGATTCAGTAGAATGAATTATTTTGAAAATTTTTAAAAAATTGTAAGATTCTAATTTTTTTTGGAATTTAATAAAATATACTAGCTATAACTGATTGTACTTCATAAAGAATGCTAATTTCTTTTTCAGTATTTCAAAAATATCACTGAAATTAAGCAGGCTCATAACATTCAGACTAGCAACCTTCAATAAAGTCTAATCTAACCAAGCAATAATCTCTATCTTATCCATCTGTTTAGAGTGTATTGAAAAAATGATAACTGATTTCAATTGCTGGAGACTTTTTAAAGAATTTCGCATTGTTTACTTTTCACAAATAAGCGATTAAATTAAATATTAACAATTTAAAATGTAAATTACAAAAATTATTTTAAAAAATTTTGCTGATTACCTGTAAATTGAGCGATAATTAAATTAATTACTTCAAATTTCAGTATTGCTATTCTTTGAGCTGTTAAAAATGTTTGAAGAAAAAGAGCCTGGAAAACCGAAAAATTGGAGTCAGACAGTTACAATTATCACATTGGTATGCTTGCTATTTTATTTTTGCTTCATATTTTATCAGTTATAGACGTACATCATGTGCATGATAATCAGTGATAAGATAGTGATAAGAAGTAACCGATAAATAAAAAATGGAATGCGTTAAATTCAAGAAATTAATTAAGAAAAAATATCTTAAATTCAATTAGAAATGAAATAGAGGACTATTTGCAAAGAATAAAATGAAATTTATGATTTGTAAATAAACCTTTTTGAAATAATAGTTTAATGTTTGATTTTTTTCATGATAAAATTAACAACAACTTATTTTATCAGTCGAATATCAAATTTTTATCAGTTCAAAAAATTTGTCTTTTTTAATTTGACTATTTTTTACAATAATGATAAATGTTTTTGTTAACTGGAACAGTTGCAGTTGTATTTTATTTTAAAACAAATGAATTGAAAATGGAATTTCTAGAAGCATTAAAAGTTTCAAAGTTGATTTTTGTATTTTGGAATATTTTTTGAAACTTTAAAGTTTTCCTAAAGCTTTTTTGTTAAGGTAATTTTTTTGAATATAGCAATAATTGCTGTTTGTCGAATATTGCTCGATTCACATGACGAAAATAATCATTACTGGTTAGAAGGTAAAGTACTTATTTTACTATTTTTTGATTACAGTTTAAAACTTTAAATTCAATATATAATGCATATTAAAAAAAAATTTTTTTTGGGATTTTCAACTTCTTGTAGCCTTGAAATTCTTGCAACTGTGAGCCCAAGCAAATTTTGTTTTCTTCCGATTTTAAAAGTTTTAAATTCAAAAATCTAATTAGTAATACAGGTATTAAATTTCAGGTAGATTTCGAGAAAATCTAACAGTTTTTCTTGGTATTTTCGCTATGTCGTTTTGTTTCTATTGTTATTGTTGCTTTTGTTGTGGTGGATCACTTTGCCGGTTTGTTTCTATTTTAGACTTACTTCATTTAATCGTTGGCTAAAGCCGAATTCTGTCTAATCCAAACTTTAAGCGAATTTTAGAGAAAAATAAAATTTGCTTGAAATTTGAACTAGACTGAATTCGCGGTTCTAAGCGGTGGATTGACTTGTTCAAATACCAAGTGGACAGTTTATTTAATAATACGCCTGGAGAAACTCTGGAAACCAACACTACAACGAATGACAATTGCGTTCTATATATAAACTAAGGGGGAGGGATTTTTACTAAGACGAGGAGATCTGATCTATCAGTAGATACGATGGGATATGGATGTATGAGAAAT
>JABVXU010000318.1:0-65665 GCA_013365365.1 Cruorifilaria tuberocauda
ATTAGTATATCAGTATATTAGTATATTAGTATATCAGTATATTAGTATATCAGTACATTAGTATATTAGTATATCAGTATATTAGTATATTAGTACATTAGTATATTAGTACATTAGTACATTAGTATATTAGTATATTAGTATATCAGTACATTAGTATATTAGTACATTAGTATATCAGTATATTAGTATATTAGTATATCAGTATATTAGTATATCAGTACATTAGTATATTAGTATATCAGTATATTAGTATATCAGTATATTAGTATATCATTATATTAGTATATCAGTTAGTATATTAGCATAGCTGTATATTAGTATATATTAGTATTAGCATTAGCATTAAGTATTATTAGTATTAGTGTTACTAATGTAAATATATTAATTTATAGCAGTATAATTAATATCAATGATTTATAGTAATTTTAATAATTATTTCGTTTAATAGTTATAATTTTTTTTTGGTTTATATAAGGTTATCATAATTATCATTGTTATTATCGTAATAATAAAAAAAGTAAAATTTTGCATTTCAGGTTTTTTTTTGTTCTTTGCTATTCATTTTTAATTGTTTAGACAACGCCTAATGATTATGTATCGGAAGGAAGCTATGATTCGTTAAGTTCCAATGATATTCAATTATCATCAAAGAATGCTAAAGCGATCACTCATTGTTGAAAAATAATCATAGCGATCAATATATCCGGTTTTATTTGTGATCAATATATCTGGTTTCATTTCGACAAACCTCAAATTCTGAATTTATATTTTTTTCAAATTAAACTTTGGATAATTTGATTTTTCTTTTTATTGTTAAACCAATTTTTTTTGACATTATATACATATGAGATAATGAAGTGATTAATCCTAAATATGTTAAATTAAGCTTAATGCTGATTAATTGATCTGGACAATGAATTTATATTCGTAAGTGTTCACTGTTTCTGAATTCTTCCATTCATTACCGCAATGTCGGGTTTTGATTTTGCATTCATTGGTAACTACCGGAAAAAAAAATTGCATACCGTATTGAATTTTAACCGGTAACATTCTACGGTAATCCTGTAATTGTATAGTAGATCTATATTTTAATTTTTTTTTCTTTTTTCCTGTTTTGAGTAGTTTTCTTTTTAAGTTCTCTTCAATTTTTCCTTTTTTTAAATAGCGATGAAATCTTTACAGTATTTTTTTCTTCTTCAATGCATACCGTATTGAGTGTTAATCGGAAGCATCCTACGGTAATTCTATATTGTGAATGTATTTAATTAATGCTTTATTTTGTTTAATAATTTTGGTAATTCGCTTCAATCTTTGTTTTTTTCTTTTTTTTATTCACTGATACAAATTTTTATAATAATGTAATTAATTTCTTTAGAAGAAGCAATGTATCAGTGATCATTTTAAAATTAAAATTTAAAATTAAGATGAAAAAGCCCTCGCAATTAAATCAATTCATGTAATTTTCATCAAAAATTCCGGAGGATATTCGGGAAATTTCATCATGAGATAAATTTATGAACTTTTTTTTCAATCTCAAGAAACAATTTTATTTGTTTCGGATCACCTTAGTGTATCTTTCTTATGTTAAATTAATAACTTTAAAAAGGAAAGAAAAAGAAACTTCAGACATTCTCTAATTATTATTGTTTATTTAAAAAGAAAAATGCCGTTTTAAGCTTGTTCTAAGCTATTCTAAGCTTGAGCTTCATCCCATAGTGTATTCTCTAAGCTTGAGCTTTATCTTGAGCTTCATACTGTGCATATTTATATATAAATCATGTTTATCAATTTTACTTTATTTTCTGAATAGAAGAAAATACTGCAATCGTATTGAACAATCTGTAAAAGCGGACGTATTATTCTCGTTAATACAGGATTGTATCCAGAAATATGGAAAGTATCAATTCTTATCAGTACTACCACCTGTTTTTTATCATTTAACATCTGATGGTACTACCACAATTTTAGAATTTTGAAACGCTGACGTAAAATAGACTACTAGATGAAGAGTTTTAAGAAAATCAATCAAGTTAAAAGAAATCTTTTATGAAGTTCAAATCTTTACAAAATGTCAATAGACAAAAATGCATAAATGAAGGTATTGCTGTGTGCAGATAACATTTTAAAAATAAAATAAAACTCATCATTCAGTAAAATTAAATTTAGAAATTGAACCGGAACATGTTTCATATAAAAACAAGTTATATTACAATACCCGAAATTGTTACAAGTAATATGGATGATATCATAAATGTTACAAAGTTGAACATTTCTTTTTCAAATATTTTAAAAAAGAAAGACAATAATTCCTGCTGAATGTACCTGAGATAGCCATATTATAAAGTGATAAATGGTTACCGATTCTCAAATTATAATGATTAATTATCGATAAGAATAATTAATAGCTGATAACTGACATAGAAGAAGAAGAAAGAGGAAAAAGGTAAAATAGTAATTCTTGAGTTATTATTATTATTCATTCAATATATTCAAACAATGGATATTTTTATAATAATTGAACAAGACGCTCACCGAACTGTTATTTACATTGAAGAAGAGAGAGATTTAACAAATATTATCGTTATTTCACAAAAAATTTAGATTTTTCAGAATCGATCAAATATTTGAACAAATATTTTAATATTGTTGGCAACAAATTAACAAATATTGTTAAAAACAGCGAAATAAATCTTCGTATTTTAAATTTATTCTAAACGCAGCTTCATTCTTTCATTTCAGCTTTTTTAATGAGCGTTAAAAGTAATGCTGGAGAAATTTGTACATGCCAGAGTTGTAAAACGGCGAGATCATTCGTTTTATTGATATAATCATTTGGAGTATATGATAATTTCACGTGTACTCGTGTACCTAAAGTGATATAATTTTCGAAAGTATAATTTTTACGCTTTCTATTCTTTTCTTTCAAATATTTTTGCAATATTATTACACGGCAATCACGCTAGACTAAAATAGAAAGACTATTAACTTATCAATTTTGACTTATTGATTGGAAAAAAATTTAATTTGATCTGTGAATAAGCAAGCAATCGCTTATATCATTTTAAAAGATTTCGCCCTTACCTATTTTGTATTCATGTGGAAACCAATAAATGCAACTGTTATCATCGTGAAGTATACAAATCAAATCCAATTCACCATTTTGATTATCAAAATGAAACCTTCAAGAAAAAGACTTATTATTTCCGTCAATTCTTTCTTAAATAAATGATCAAATCTTTTATATTAATTGGAAATAAATTAATCTCACCTAATATTTAAATTTTAACTTTAAAAAAAATGCTAAAACATAAAAATACTCAGTGAGAAAATAAGAAAAAACAGTTAGCACTTTTTTTTAAAATTCGTTAAGGTACATACTAGTAAGCATTAAAGGAAAATTTTAAAGATTAAATTGCTAAATATAGGGAAAAACTAAGTTAATTTAATGATAATGAAAGTAATACTCACTGCAAATGTTTATGAAACTGAACAGGTAAATGACGTTGATGAATACCGATATTCATAATACTTTCAGCTGATGATAAACGAAATGAATGAATAACCAATATCTAAAATAACATATCATTTATTAATTTAACATTATTAAAATGCTAATGCAAGTGATAAAAATGTTAATGTTAATGTTAATGTATTTAATTGCAATGTTAATGTTAATGTTAATGTATTTAATTGCAATGTTAATGTTAATGTATTTAATGTATTTTTTGCAGGAATAATAATAGTATGATAGTATCGATAACATAGCTGCAAGAATTAAAGCCATTGAATTCGCATTTGTACATCATATCTCTGATAACTATATCATCTTTTCTCGTAATCACTTCAATCAATCAAACCAAAGTATCTTCAATCAAAGTAATCTTCAATCACTTCAATCAAACTAATCAAATTTTACATATAAAAACGAAATGAAACTAATATTAAAATTTATTACATGTGATTTATTTGATGAAAATGGCGTTGCTGATAATGATTCATTTGATGAAACAGTGAGACATATCTGAAATTTATCGTGATAAATTCCTTTCTCAAGAAGAATTATAAGAAACTGGGAAATTTGATATAACTGTCATAGATAAAATTGTATTTCGTTAGCTTCAAACGATTTGTAAATGAAAATTCTTAATAAATGATATGTGGGAATACACTTTGTAGGTATGCTTAAATGCACATCGTTAATAGAAAATAATCATTAATATTACGATTAGCAAAAAAAAAATCAATAAATTGAAGGTTCTGAAAGATGAAAAAAAAAAAGTTAGTGAAAATTTTGATGAAAAATAAAGCATTGAATACATTTCGATCAATTTGGCCGATATGATGCAAACAAATATTTGATATCGGAAAGATATCACTATCATGTGTAAATTTTGCTCGATGCTCCTTCAATAGTGCCATTGTCCAGCAATGAATATTGAAATTTAGATTGTCCAAATATGTATTTATTGATTTTACAATCTGCAAAAATTATTTACTAAATAAGAAACAAAAAAGATAAGCAAATTATTCGTTATTAAATTAATAAAAGTTGAAAATTTTTTTTTTTAATTTATTAATTTGACAATGAATGATTTGTTTATCTAAAAATATAATTTTTGATGATATGTTGAAATTTTAAAAATTGTACGAAAAAGATTTATTTATCCTCAAACTTCCAAAATCTAAACAACCAATAAAACAAATAAACAATCAAAGAATGCAATTTTAAACATAATAAACATTGAAATCATAGATCCGTGATGAATTGAAGAATATCATCAAATGTCAAATACATACAAATCGACTTTTTTATTTTATAAAGTATAGAAAATTTTGAAAGATTTAATTGATAAGTTTGAATTCATAATAAAATTTTCAATGCTGCAAAAAGTATCGAATAATTTAAACCTTGGAAGTATGTTCGTGTAGATTATCGTTTGGTAACTTTTTGATACGTTTTACTTTAAAACCACTTAAAATCAAATGTAATGCCTGAAATATGCAATTTACCAATTTAACGTATTCTTCGTTGATCCTAAAATTTATTGTGAAATAGATCACTTCATTCATAGGTTTTATTAGATTTCCTTTTCAATAAGAACAATAAATTAACTCGCGTTAAACAATTTGGAATATCTAGCTTTCCGAAAAAAAGCGGAATAACTTTATCAATGTAAAATATCTGTGTATTTAAATTATCATTGTAACTGCAAAATTTATGTTATAGAGATTCTTTACATTAATGTACTGTAAATGATTAGTAATAAATTCCGTTTTATCATCAGATTTCTCTTCAAAGGATAATGTAGTCATTCCTTAACTATCTCTTTTATGCCTATATGATTTGAAATTGATAATTTAAATAATTTAAATTGATATTCGGAAATGATAATTTAAACAAAAATAACTTACTGCCTCAGTATTCCCATTCAGTACACACTGTTCTATAGGATGGATTTTTGTACAGCCTATATTGATACCTAAAAAAAATGTTTAAAAATATATTCAGCTCGTTTTTATGTTGATAAATTAATCGATTAATTAAAATAGAAAGTTTGTGAAGATTCATTTTAAAAAATTCCTTATTTATTGATTAACAAAGACGCAATAGCTATCAGTACTAAATAATTTAACATAAATATTGAATGAATTTTATTTTATCATCATTATTAATTAAGAGAGTAAATTTGACTCGAGAAATTATAATTAAATATAATTGTAAGATGTAAAATTACAAAATGTAATCAAGACTTTTTCATTAATTCAATTCACAACTACTGAAAATGTATTAAGTATTCTTGAGTACATTCAATAAGTCATATCTTGTTTAATTACACTCCGATATCATATTTAGGTTAAATTTAGCAAATGACAAATACTTTTAAAGAATTGGAAATAAGCAAAAGTGGTACCATATTTGATAAGTGTATCGAGAAGACAAAATCCACCACCACTGCAAGCTATTCCAATGATAATATCCAAAAATCGATTGTTTGTTTCATGATTTAAACGTTCAAATAATTTTGCTCGATATTTCAGTGAAAGGCATGATAATGAAATTTCAAGAATACTAAAGAAAAGAGAAAGAAGGAGGAGAAAGAAATGAAATTTAGAAAAATAAATTATATTCGTTAAGTATTAAGTAAATATTAAATAATTACTGAATATTAACTGATTATGGTATAAATAAAATACGGTAAAAAAAAATTTCTTACCCACATCTATCATGTTTGGGTGCATAGCAATTATTTGATAACATTTGAATAAATTTAGAAATATTTTCATTTGCGGTAAACAAGGCCTAAAAAACATCGAATAGAATTCGTAAATACTGCTATCATTGATTGTTATTCATTCATTTTTATTGATAAATTTCAAAGCTAATTTTAATCATTATCACTTTTATCAATACTAATTTCTATCAATTATTTATAGCTTGCTAAATTCTTTACGGTTACATGTCTTGATTTTTTTGATCATGGAAATATACATATGAAGTTTATATCATATATAATACGGAAGCTATATTTTAGTATACTAAATGATTAAATGTGTAAAATTCACTTTAAATTACATTATTATTAAATTACACTATTATTTAAATTACATCCTTGTAAAGAAATTTTTCTGCTAAGAAATTCCAGTATTTCTTCCATCTGCGAGAGAATGCGATATATTTTAATTGAGTAAACTTTTAGATTTACCTATTTTTGAGATAAGGATAATAATTCATCCGAACCTTAATCTTAATATGTGTTTCGAATTTCGAATTAATACTTCCATCGAATTACTATATATATATATATGTTTTGTTTCGAATTATATATATATGTACTTTTTCGAATTACTAAATATATTATACGAATTCAACCATAGTGATAATATATCATTATCATCTTGTGGAATTTTATAAATATAACTTACGAAAATAATTTCATCGAAATTTTCAGAAGTTGAAATACACCACTGCTTCATAATTCGTAATTGTTTTAGAAATTCAAATGTATTTTGTTCTGTTAAACATTTACGCAACTGAGAATAATGTTTTTCGAAAATTTTGCTCTGCAAAAAAATTTTTCATCTTAAATCAATTAGAGAAATGGTATATTCTGAGTTCTTTATCATAACTTGTTACTATATCGAAAATTTCCCGATATCTCACAATTACTAGACAAAAAAGGAGGGGGAGACGGGGAGGGAGGGAGGGAGAGAAAGAGAGAGAGAGAGAGGGAATCTGATATAATTTTGAATAACAGGAATAGTTGTATTGATTGAATATTTGAGGTTAACTTCTCCTGCTTAATTAAGCTATTTAATTAAGATGATTGAACTATTTTGCATAATTTCAACGTATTCATTTCATGAAATATGATTTCGATTAATTAAGTTTATCATTTCTGCAATGTCATTTTTGATTTACTAATTTATTGCACCTCGGGCATGAAAATAATCTCGCACTTCAAAATTTGTCCTTTATGAAGTTATCATTGATAGAAAATATCTATTAGTGATAGAGATGGTTTATATCAATCATTATCACAAAGGAGTTATATGTAAATAATAAAAAAAACCTGTCTAATGATCCTTAAGAGAATATGGTCTAGTTCATATGCTTTTGCTTTTTGTATTTGCCATAACGGTGAACGAAGATTGTAATTGCGAATTTTCCTGAAAATAAGTATGTTCCCGGTTAATTATTATCAATCCTTACTTTGCACATAACATTACTTGAAATAAGCTATAGATAAATAACCTACAGATATATTATCAGCCTATATATTTAGTATTTAAAATAGTATTTACTAAAATAAAATTAAAGTAGTAAATAGTATTTAAAAAAAAAAAGAAAAAGTAAAAGAATGTTAATTATTAAACAAAGCTTTAAACAATTTTATAAATTGCTTATATTGAAATATGCTTATATTCAAAATTTAAATATATTTACATTCAAATATGATAAAGTATTCTATTCCCTTCAAATTTATTGAAAAAATTTTAAAAGAAAAAAGGAAAAAATAGCTATAATCATAGTATTCATTTTTATGAAACAAAATATTATACATGTATTAGAAGAATAATATAAATCAGTGATATGATATCAATTCCATAACTAATCATAATATAACTTACATCCAAAACATACGAAGAATACAGCCTTCTTCAAGTTTTTTTGCTACAAATGCTAATTCAGATTGTGCTATAGCAGAGGATATTTTTGTTCCTTTTAAAAAATTTTGATCATCAAGAAATTCTTCACTATCACCCATATCATACGATTTTTGCTTCTGAAAATAATTATTTAATAAGTGAATAATCATATAGAGAGGATAATTTCGATGAATTTCATAATAGTTTATTTTGTTGCCTTCAGTATATGGAAAAAAAATTTGAATCCTTTCATTTCTAAATAGTAAATCAATAATTGCATTAAACTTATAATCCTAATTAATTAATGAAAGGAAAAGTAGACGGTATAACTTTACGAATGGTAATTTCTCATTCTCTCTTATACTACAATATAAAAAAAAATAATAATGTAATAATAAAATTACTCGTAGCACTTTGTCAATAATTGGTGAAACAGAACGAGTACGATTAGTATTAGCAGTAAATCCATCACTGGTCATTTCGATATATTTTCTTATCGGTCTATGAGCTAAATGATTAGCATCTTTTTTTAACTCCTGAAATTTTCTAAATCTAGGAAATAAATTTTTCAATAAAAGAATTGATAATTTTACTAGGTAAATTTGAAAAAATTAATTTACTTTTTAACTTTTTTGCAAAGATCGAAATAAGATCAAAGTTAGTGTTATTTCAGAAACGAAACTTATCTTTATGCTAAAATTCTTAAGTGCTATCATTTTAAATAAAATTTCAAGATTTTCTTTTGCATAATATACATAAGAAATATTCAACCAACTTCTTTTTCCTTCCAGTTTTTCCATTCTTTAATATTATCTACTCAGGTTATTGAAAATCTTAAGAAGAAAAAACCTACCTTCTTTCCATTCTGATACCTTGACGTATATGGTACATCAAGCTTTTTCTCACTCGTGACCAATCTCGTACAGTCAAACTTTTTCTTTTGAAAGATAAATGTTGGATTATTTTAATGAATGATGAAAGGTTGGAAATTTTATATTTCGATTTTTTAATCACAAGATTAACCGATTTTTTTAAATAATATATCTTCACCACTTGTTACTTATAGCTTATCACTACTGGCTATATTCCCGCTTTTCGATTGCAAAAAGGATAAAGTGTTTATTTTTGCTTAATTTAAAAAGCATAATCAATTCAAATTATACTGAGAAAGAATATGGTAAACTTCTTACATTCCTTCTTTTTTTTTCAATTTAAGCTCTATATTTTAGAATTTGAATAAAAATTCAGTTTTTCTTTTTATCCTTCATAACCTAGTAGTGTTTGCTGAACAATTATAGGGAGTAGAATGGAATGATAAAGAAGAAAAATTGTCTAGAAATTACTTCGTTACAACGAAACCACCATGTCTTCTTGCAATCTATCTTTCGAGCACACTTCACAACATCATTATAATCATAATGTTCACATTTTCGTTTATTTCCTCTTAAATTCACTTTTTTATCATTTTCCTAAAAATTAATTTAATACATGATAATCAACGTTTGATTACTACATGCGTTTAAAGTGTTTTTTTTTAATTTTTAAATCAAATCGATTAATTTTAAAAAAAGAATTAAAGGATATTTATGAGCATTTAGAATAAATTAAATGTCAGTAATTAAGAAAAAACCATAGCAGAGAGAGAGAGAGAGGGAGAGAGAAAGAGAAAGGGAAAAATAAAGGCAGAAAGTGGAAAAAAGTTATTCATTAATTATTTTATAATTTTTAGTAGTAGCTTTTGTTCATCCTCCGTTTTTCCTACTTCATTACCTTCATATTTTGGTAATTTTACCAAAAAAGAAAATAAAAAAGATTAAATAAAATTAGATGAATAGCAAGTAAAGTAAGAAAATAAAAATGAAAATAAAAAGTCTTAGAACTGATTTCATCTTGGCTTATCATTCACAGTTTTTTTCGAAGATTGGATTGAAATTGTAAAAGAAAAAAGGCACTTGACAATATCGCCATGTATAAAAATAAAATAAAATACTGGATAATTGTTTACAAATTAAAAAAACGAAAATTAATTGTTTATTAAGTTTAGAAATTGATTAAAATAAGATAAGATGAATCTGAACCACCTCTTCGGTTTCTGAATCAATCAGAAACTTTGTTTTTTTCCTTGGACACTTTTCATTATCACTCTTAGAAATCGTTTGTTCTTTTCCTTCTTCATTGCTTCTATTATCAGTATCATCTGTACTATCTGTTTCTTCACTGCTATCACTGCGAGGTGCTGAATTAATGAAATTAAAATAGAAAATGATTGAATAAAATCTTGAAAAAGACGAAAAATCACTTGATTTCATCAAATGGAATTTTTTTTTTTAAAAATAATGAATTTTTAACAAACTCTGATTTTTTAAAGAATCAAAATTTTACTAAATCTCGAAAATTACGAAACTTATCATTCTCAAAAAAAAAGTGAGAGCATTTCCTCACGAAACTTGGTAAAATGTTGCTTTTTTTCTTTCTTATCCAGTCCATTTCATTTATTATATTTGAAATGTTTTATACTAACAGAATTTTAATATCTTTTAATATTATAGAAGTTAGCTATCACCAAGACTTTCAGCTATTAATATCTGAAATTGATGTGATAGCTAAATTTTTAAAAAATTTAGAAAATTATAACAAAAATTTAGGCGAATTTAATAAAATCAAGCGCTGAATCAAACATTTCTATCATTTATTAAATCTTTTTTTCAGAATTTAATCATTGTCTGCAATTTACTGATAATTGGATTATGATCTTAAATATAATAAAAATATGAAAAGCTAAGATTAAATTTCAAAAGTATGAAAAATTAAGATTGAAATTTGATCAAAATAAGGTTAGAATAAAATTAAAATTTAATAAAAGTATGCGTGATTTAAAATATTTCCGCCAATTATTGCATAAATTATTCAGAGCTTACGAATTAAATGGATTAAATTATGCTTTCGTGCATATTCTTTAAAGACCTCAACGTGCTTAATGGATTGTAACGGTTCCCAAGTATCCTCACCCGGAAAACCTTTCCAGTGAACCTGAAAATGCATTAAGATTGATCAAGCTGTCAAATAATATAAGTATCATCCAATCTGTTCATAGATAAATTAATGATTTTCATAGATGAAAAGAAAACAGATGGTTGGATTATCGGAAAATACTAGACGAATAAGAGAGGACAAAAAAAAATTTTCTAATGAAACAAAAACATACACGAAAAAATGGACTATTATGAGGAATATTTCGTCGATCGATCAATTTTTTACGTCGTAATTCACCGTAACTGAAGTTAATAATAAGTAATAAATTAAAATTAACTTAAAAAAGAGAGTAATGATTCAAAAAGTAATACAGATGATTATTTTCAAAATATTGAAATGCCATATGTATTATTTACCATTTGTGATCAATAATCTCTTGCACAATAAATACTCCATCTGGAAGGGTTGTTTCATCATCCGTTATTGATGAACTTGATCCCGACGATATTTCCAATTTTAATCTTATATCATCTGTCTCATCGTCCGATGAATCAAGAATTTTCATTAGACCATAAATTTTTTCCACTATATAATTTCTCTATCATAAATAAAATTTTATTAAAAGTTTAAAAAGAAAAAAGAAAAATTTGCTACACGACGTTTCAAGAAATTATTCACGAAAATAGGGTGAAAAAAAAAATTATTTTTCATACAATGAAGAAAAAAGAAAAACGAAAATATGTCATTTAATCGATAGATTCACATGATTTGCATTTTTTAGAAATTGATAAAAATCTTTGCAAATATTCTCTATCAAATATTTTAAACTGTGGAAAAATGTGAATAGCTTTTATAATATCTCTTATTTTCAATCAAAACAGTAATTACGAATACACCTATTATTGTACTCTTAATTAAGCATTCCATAAAAACAGTAATTACAAATACACCTATTGTTGTACTCTTAATTAAGCATTCAATAAAAACAGTAATTACAAATACACCTATTGTTGTACTCTTAATTAAGCATTCAATATAAACAGTAATTACAAATACACCTATTGTTGTACTCTTAATTAATCATTCAATAAGAACAGTAATTATGAATACAACTATTCTTGTATTCTTGTGGTTTCATAATATTGATTTCACGTTTTAAATTATAAAAGAAAAAGTCGTACAATTGAAATAATGATGAAAACGATTGCAGTTAATACTAACACTAATCAATCGATTATTTCAACTTATCAATTAATTATCTCAATCAATTGAATGCGAATATATTATATAATATTCCTTTTCCATCAAATGTAAAAAATAAAATTCATTAAAATATTATGATACAATAGATTTCATTGATTAACTGATTAATCCTTCCACTTATCTTCTTATCACTAACCTTTTTCGTTTTCCTCCAATTTCGTTGCATTTCATTCATTAATAAGTTATTTTTGGTGCGAAATATCAAATTAAAATTTGTGATCCGCAATTGATAAAATTCGGTTCTTATCACTGATAATCATAACTTCATTAGTACTTATCAATTACTATTATTGCAATTTTTTTTTCTCCATCATGATTATTATCATTTATTTCCTTATTGGACACTACTGTATTTGTTTCATTGCTCTCTTATGCTTAGCACGGTTATGCAAATTTATAAATCCAAACAATATGAATTATAATTTTATTTTCTTTCCAAAATGACTTTAATTAAAATTTTCCAATTAATTATGTCTAATTTTATAAGTTGAATTGCTTTAAAATTCACTAATATATCAGTAGAAATTACAATAGCAAGCATATCTTTCATTTAATCACACTTTCCACTTTCCATTTATCTTTATATTATCTTCCAAAATTTCACTTATACAATATTCTCTTTGAAAATTATTATCAATCATTTTCAATAATTCCAAAATTCATCAAACTTTGTTTTCCTCTTCCTCTTCTTCTTCATTCTTATCATCACATTTGAGTTCATCTCTTTTTTTTCCCTCTCCTCCCCTGTTACTCCTCATTTTCAATCTCAAAAATCTAATAGCTATTCAGAATTCAGTCAAAATAATGATTTAAAAAGTTGTAAGAACAAATAAAATTCGATGGAAAGAAATACATGAAAAAAAACCAATCATTAGGAATATCAGCAATTTCGCGGAAATCATTTGTAAAATTTTTCGCTTGTTTCTCGATCATCCATATAAATAACAAAGTTTTAAGAAAAAAGCAAAAAAAACCTGTCAATTTAAATTGTTTTCATTTTTCATTCGATAAATTATATTTTTTTCTTTGTTGCTTTCTCATGAAAATCTTTCCATTCTCTCATCTTATTTTACTGTAATATGTTGATCGTTTTCGCATCTTTTCATTTTCTTCTTCATCATTAAATGATTCTCATCAAAAATAAAATGGATAAAAAGCAGGAATATTTGTGTAAACAGTTAAAAGTTACATCTATCTATCAATTTTAACGATTAATAGTTAAGGTTCAATCTATTCTTATTATATCAAATGTTGATTGGTAGGTAAAAATTGTTTGGTAGAATTGATAATAATGATATTTCAGAAGAACAAATCCCTATCAAATCAATAGAAAAAAAATGATAAAATTAACTTGGAAGTAAGAAAAATAAAGGATTGAAAAAAGCTAGAAAGATATTTTTCTTTTCACCATTTAATTTCTTTCTTTTTTCACTTTTCATTACAAAATTTTTAAATCATCCCTTTTTAAGAATAAATATAAAGAAAGTATCGTATTACTTCATTCCCATCCATCCTTCACTCAATTATGATTAAAGTGTCAAAATCCTTATTCCCTAAAATCCATATTGTTTGATATTACCTGACATTCTTTCCATTAAAATGTTCTCTTTTAGTACTTAAATTTGCAATCGTATGTGAAATTAATTTATGGCCACTTATATCCATATTATATGAAGGAAAAAATTGGAATCCTTTTAAATATATTGAATGTAACTTATTAGATAAGTGATTTGAACGATATCAAAATTTAAGAAATAATTAAACAAAGGCAAAAAATCGATGTAAGCTTACTTAGAGCAATACAGATATTTTATTTCATTCAATAGCTATGTAATTACGAAAAAAAATGAAACACTTATAAGACCGTCCGAAGTATGGAAATTCATGAATCGATTGGTCCTAAGAAATCAATAGCAAAAAATCAAACCATAAATTTAAAAATTGCAAAGAACATCAAAAAACGGAACACTGAAAACAAATAAAGCTAAAAGTATTATATAAATACCATGTACTAAGATCGAAATTCCTTGTTATTTAATTACACAAAATGTCAATCAATATTTGTGCACATTATCTGGGGATACTGATATTTTCAAGAGAAGTTTCCGCGGAATGTGAATATTTTGCTTATCTTCTTTTACTTTTTTTACTGCTAATAATTAAATGACTTAAGCCAAATCCTTTTTTGAATGATAATAAATACACCACTGTAATATAAGTATTACTAATTACAGTTTTTTAATGATCTAATGAAAAATATTGCAAAAATAAAGACATAAAGTCAAGAAAACATTTTGTAAAGCAATTTATTTCAAAAAATTCTGAAGCATTGATTTAGGAAAAAAAATTGTGGTTGTAATTGCACTATAACTCGTATTATATATTTCAGTCATTAAGGATAATGAATGGGAGCTGGAAATCTAGTATTGACTAGTTCAATTCCTTATTTCCATTCGCTAATCTTATCAGTTGCTACTGAAATTAATCTTGGTTCAATAACTTCGCCTATTTTGATAGTCTCTGATATTTTATTCTAGTAAAAATAATTCGTATTATAATTTCCAATGTTTTAAATAAGAAAATGGAAGGAAATAAATTTCTTGTTGCATATAAGAAATCATGAGAAAAGAAAAATGCTTTACAGATATTTTCAGAACTTCAGAATTTTGCACATATTTTTCATATTATTGATCAAAGCTTATCCAATAGTTCTATTCCTGAAGAAAGATATTACCGTTTTTTTTTTGAAAGTGCACTTTATCACCGGCCGAAACCAACCTCAAATTTACAGTTCATCAGTGCTATACGTAGTACAGATTGCTTACTCTTAATTCCTCAATAAGCAAAATTTTCCGCAGTAATAAAGAGATACACATAGTTTGCCTGAGCTTGGACAATAAAAATACATCTTTCAAATAGGTGCCTCGCATTTGTTACTATTCGGAATGATATGCAAATAATTAAATCAGCGAAAATACTATTTCAATTGATTGTGATGTATCACATATGACTGTTGATCTTAACAATACTGAAAACGATTGTTGATCTTATATTGGCATACTATGTGTACGATTAGTACTAGCTTGATTAGCACAATGCAATCAACGTTAATTAAATCCTAATCTATTATGCTTCCAAATATAACAGAGCTAGAAAAGCTGATTTTGAAATAGAAAAAAAATTTTTATAATGCGTCTCGAATCTGTACCAGCCACGTTTACAGTATAATGATCGTTAGTTATATGTAAATAAGATATACCACAAAAGCAATCTCAAACGTGTTCATCATTCAATATTGTTCTTTTTAAATCATATTTGTACTCTATCGAAATCTTAAAACATTCATATACTCGACAAAACACGAAATCCTAAAAATGAATCGCTAGAATGCAAACTATCACAACTTAAACATACAATTAAATATCTTAGTTCTAATTTACTAGCATTTTTCTCATCACAGGAACAAAATTTCTCTTTTAAAGAAGTAAAGTGTTTATAATACCAATGAGTCAAATCTCAACATAATTAAAATAAGTAAGATTATTCCCCCGAAAATAGATTACGTTTTATTTTAGAATACATTTATCTATACCTTTAGATTCGATACTTGGGTATTAGGATGATACTTGGGTGTTGGGTGTGGTACTTGAAATCACATAAGTAACTATCCTGAATTCTCAACATCACACCTGGCCATTTGCGTTCTGAAATTCGAGCAAATATAGATTTACTAAAAAGAAAAGAGAAGGGAAAAAGTGTCAGTTTCACCATATAATTTTCTTTAAACAAATTGCTGTAATCCGCTTTTCTCTCAAAATGATCAATAGGCATGAATCGAGAAAAATGTTTGCATTCTCTTTTTCCCTTCTTTCTTTTCCCGATTTCCCATATCTACTGCAGACCATTGGACGTATAAAGAATCCGAATATCTGAAATATTTGTAGAACATTTTGATATCTCCTTCTGGAGAGTATTTATATAATCCTAATCTTCGTAGAAATATAAACTGAGATCAAAATATTTATTTAACCTTTTTCTATAAACCGTCAAATATTCATCAGGACTGGTTTAGCGCAATCTATTTTAAATTTTATTTATAGCAAAAAAAATCCCATGACTAATATAGGACAAACAAAGTTTTCTTTCGTATTTGATTGTCCATTGCGATATTATTCCATTCGTATCTATGAAACAAGTGATGTGTCATATGGATGATACTAAATGACGAAACGTTTCTTGATAACGAGAAAAAAATGACGCAACAAAAACTACAAACGAAGTTATGTCATTCAACTAATGTTCGCAAAGTAAAGTGACATCCATAAGTTTAAAAATGATGAAAGTATTCAAGAAACGAAGTGCAACAACTCGAATAAATTATTTAAAATGTAGAAAGCACTTGCAGATACTGTAGACAGAGTCTACATTGAACCAAATAGGAAGAATTTGTAATCTTAGCATGAAGAATGTTCAGCGTGCTATCATTATTCGATAACAAACTCTATCCTTTGCATTACAACGCATCATTTATCGTGTAATACTCAAACTTCTTTTTCATTTAAAGTAAGCTGAAAATCTCAGATCTTGAAATCATCAAGAATAAAAGCTCTCGAATTCGAATAATAGCTCATCCTCATCCATTGATTGCATTTTAATTCTTCGTATGCATATATAATCATTTACATAAGGTGCTTTTCAATAAAATATATGAAATAAATGCGAAATTCGCGAAAATATGCGACGATTCAATACACATAGAGTATTTGCATCGTTTATCAAATTTATTCCGAATTAATCTTTTTTCTACGCCTTTTGAGTTTGACGTGAATCCTGATGATGATATGATATCAAAAAAACTCTGCAGTGCCAATTCAGTGCTACGTGTAATTTATCACGTTAACGTAGAATAACATGTAAACAAGTAAATGTGGTGCAGAACTAGAAAGAAATGCAACATGACTACCTTATGTCAAGACCTGGTTTGCACCACTACATCCGAAACCATTTCACCACGACAGGTCACTGTGCAACTTGCGCATCCAACGCGACAGATTTTTGATAGAAGCTGACACTTGGGAAAACAAGTATCAAGATCACATGGAAATAAATCCTGATTGATTTATTTTCCGCGATAGTTATCGATACTACTGAATCGATGCTTTTCCAAAACTGCTTCGTACAAATGTGGATGCATGCAGCATTATATAGAGTTTTACTACATCCAAAGAAAGGTGTGCCGGAATATCAACAATAATAGGATATCGAAATAAGCATTTTAAAAGTGCCGAAAATTTAATGGTTTCGACTGCAAGATTCATACAGAGGAATGTTTGAAAAGGCAGAACAACGAGCAAAGCACACAACGCACATGAATCACATTTTGTCTCTGAAATTTTGGAACTTGCAGAATTTCCTTATCCTTCAACTCTAGGACCGTGGCAATCACGGTAAACTTCACAAATACTTTGAATTTATATGTTTTGCATTAAGATATTTTGAGAATGCCAAGATTGGCATACTTTAAAAAAGTAAAATGTAACTTCATGTGCGACATTCGAAAAACAAGCTATTCAAGACGGAAAGTAAGTAATGAAATTAAAGGGATTGCTTGAAAACGAAAGTTGATGATAAATGAAAAGGAAAACTAACAAATGGAACTTTCGCTTCAAAAATCGTTTTCTAATAAAAAACAGATATAACCCCAAAAAAAAGTTCATGCAAAGAATTAACAAAGTTCGTAAGTAGCGAAAGAATAAAAGAGATAGATTTTTGTAAGCATTATTCATAAAACAAGATCTCTTACACATGATATTTAATGGAGCACTGTAATATTTCGGTATTAAAAAGAATTTACCATAACTCATTTAGAACTAATCAGAATTCTTCACCAGACATATAAGTTCAAATTGTCCCGTTCCAATAAAATTTCATACCAATTATTCCCATTAAACTACATTACGTAATCCTCGTCGCTTTCACTTTCAATCACTTTTTTATTGCGCTTTTTGCTCGGAACCTCAAAGCAGTCATCTTCTGTTTTTCCATCCCTACTGTCATCGCTACTATCATCAATATTATAATTTAAATGAGCTCTTCCACGTACAGGAAGTTCTTTTCGTCTTGACGGTCCTGCTTCATCGGAAGCTACCGTATCTGATTCACTAGAATGCTCTTGTTGTCGCCGCTGCTTTTTTCCAATATTCTAAAAAGAGATTTTATCAAGCAGAAATGTTAGATTTACTCAATCATTCGCATGCTTATATGTTAATGTGATCGTCCCTATACGTTAGATAAGATAGTACATGAATAAAAGATTTCACAATGTTTCACATTGTCCTGTTTGACAATTATCATCAATGGACTGGTAGCAAATCTTTCATTTTTCAGCTATTTCAATTTCTAAAGTCAACTCCGTGAAGGAGACTTAAGATATCGTAACGTTCACTTAAACCAACTTTCCATTCTACATACAAATACGAATAACCACTTCTTCAGGTCCAAAAAACCCTCGTTACTAAATTTTAAATAATGCAAAAAGCAAGCACTGAATACATACAGGTCCAAAGAAATCCTCCATACGCATCACTGGAGAACCCTGTCCTTGCTTCACTTTCTTTTCGATTCTTTCTCGCTTACCTCCTTTTCTGACATCCTTTTTACCTTTTGGAGCTACATTTACTTGGATGTCTTTTACTTTTTCAATCTACAAAACGCCGTATATATCATCACTTCAACAGCACATCTCACTTAGCAAAATCAGACAAAGTTTCATTGCATGAACCTGACAATGAAAAATTTAAAAAAAAAAATCACTGCCGCCGCTTAATATCATCCTGACTGAATAACTGCAGCTGCATATATTTCATCATGGAAATGGAATGTAAAATAATCTTCTCATGATAAACTACTTTTCACGAAATTTAAGCAACAGGACTTTAACAACAGCAACTTACGTCATCTTTCTTATTATCTTTCTTCTCATCACGTGGCAAAGCGATGACGCTGTCATCACTGCTCTCATGCATGGATAATTCTTCAACGACATCCTTTTCATGTAACTGATCACCTACAAGCGAAAATTAATATTTAATAAATAGAAAGCTGAAACGTATTCTCTGATATTACAAGTCATATCTGTTTCAAGCTTTTATCCAGAAAACCTACCAGTCACTTGAACTAATAGTTCTGCTGTACGCCATCCCGGTAATGTGCATCTGCACATTAGATTATACAATATCAAAAAAATTCTAACGAGATTTATTCCCTTTTAAGCCTAGACTAAAAGTTTTTTTTCGGCTGACCCCGCCACTATCAGACTGTAGTTTCTTTGTTGCATTCTTAATCTGTATACTGAATTGATCTTGATATTTATTAAAATTTACACATATTAACAATATATAAGTGGTGCAAATAATTCTGTTGTATACAATAGAATAACATTTTTAAACAACAGAATAAATGAAAATGAGAAAATTCAGTTACCTCCGTTTGGTCTTTTTTGCTTAAATTTCACTTTTAATTGGCTTCCCTGTTCGCCATTTCCGGCTTGACTGAAAAATTTGCGCATATCCTCTCCTTCACGCTTTGATTGTTTCAATTTGCGTTTTTCACTGCGGCCTTCAGAGGTTTTCTTTTGCTCATATTTTTCCTTCATTGCATCAATTTTTGGTACTACTCGCTCAGCAAATGGGTTTGGTAATACCTCCTGCATATTTGTCAAATAAGATAGCCAAATTAAACAGTACGTCAGAAACATGTGCATAAAAAAGTTAGAATTTTCAACTTAGTCAAATATCAAAAAAAAATGTTACTATTTTCCAAAATTCTTAAATTTTGTTTTAACAAAACATCGAGGTGAAAAGTAAAAAAGATGAAATTTGGGAAATAAAGCTACTCACCCGAACTAGACCAACAGTTTTTTTTCGGCTGACCCCGCCACTGTCAGACTGTAGTTTCTTTGTTGCATTCTTAATCTGTATATCAAGATCAGCCTGTTCTTTCGCTTCCTTAAACACAAAAATAATCAGTATTAGAATGAATTTTGTTCGCTTTTTTTTGAAAGTAATCAAAGAAATTTCACAGCATCAGTAACATCCTGAACAAACAAATCTAAACATCTTTCCAAAAACATATTCATTATGGATCACATATCCAATTTATTAAATAATTCTGCTTATCATAAAGTACTGTTGAGAAAGTAACACATATGATACCTGTTTTTCAAGTTCGGTAAGAAAATAATTTAGGTCATTGTTCCACAAATCTGCCCATGTCATTTCTTCTAATGACTGAAAGTAAATTTTTGGATATTTTTTAGTACAGCTTTTTCTAAGATAGAACTCTCTCTAATCTTTGAAATTACGAAATTTGAACAGAAAATGTAAAACAAACTTTGATCGAAACAAAACTTTCTTTTTTTCTTGCAGATATATAGTTTGTATTTTGTCTCATAGAAACAGGTTTCGATGTCTCATTATCCTTATATATCACGATACTTTGGGAAGAATTACCTTCACTTGGAAAGAAAATCAAAACAACCAATGAAGAAGAACTAATAATAGCAAAATTGGAACAAATATTCAATTAATACACATTTGTAGGGCATACCTTCAGTTCGTTAAGTTTTGCTTCACTTTCTTTCAACAGTTTATCTTTTTCCTCTTCGGAAAGTTTTAGAATTGCCATACCCACCAAATAATCGTAATCACTTAATTTGTTAGCAAGCTCCTTATTTTGATGTACATCCTGCAAAAAAGATAAGATCAATCACTGACTAAATTAAAACACAGAAACTATATCAGTAAGTTATAAACTTGACTTCAGAATTGAATTAACCTCTTCGTTCTCATCTTGTTCTTCGTCATCTTCATCTTGTACCACTTCTCCCAACATCATTAACTCCTGCTTCTTCCTCTCTTCTTTCCACTTTTTGACGGGGTCCGGTTTGAAGTTCATTTTTATCAATTGTTCAACGATTGCAGCCTTTCGCTTATTCTCGATCAATATTTCCCCTTTTATTTTAGCCAAAATAAACCTTGCCTAAATCTCATAACTTTTTATATTTCAAAATCTGAAGTTTAGATAAAAAAAAAATAAAAAATGGCTTTGACGTTATTATGAATCTTCTGATGTTAAAATAAAGATTTCATGCTGAATTATTTCAAAATTGTAAAAACTATGCTACAATAATTGTATTTGTGTCAGGGAATCCTGATAAAACATTTTAAACACTGTCATAACTTAAATTGAAAAAAATTACCTGATTTGAGAGTCGTTCACTTTGTGCTCGTAACAGGCCTTCTTGAAAACTTTTACGCTCAATATATTTCTTCTTACGTATTTCAAAGAATTCCTTACAAATATCTACAACATTTTCAAACCGTCGTAAATATCCGAATGGATCGAAAAGCACCTGGAAAATGAAGTAACAACCTTGTGTACATGAGAAACTTCGTGAATACACGTTAAAACTTATCATTTAAGACAGACTGAATATTAGAAAATTTCAGAATCAAGAAATAGTACTTTAACGATTTGCTATATATTTTTTGGAAGGTGTTTTGTATATTTTGTGTTTTTGTATTTCATGGTATGCTAAATACTTTTTTCGTCTTTTATTAAACCATACAGTACCATTGAAGTAGTGTTGATGACGGATTGCAGTTTGAAAACTTTGTGAAGACCCTCTTCTTTAAATGTTCGAAGTTTATCACTATTCATTTTAACAACAAATTTAACAGTTGTATCGGTATGATATTCTTTGAAATCCCTGAAATATGGTAATCAAATCACAAATTTATCTCAGCCAATAAAGCAAGCAAAATATTTATGAATGAATGCGTCAGCCTATTTACTTTTTGTTTTTTGATAAACTTATAGTAATTAGAAAATGTACTACCTAAATAAAATTAGTGATTTCAAATCTTATTACTGATTTTCCAACATATATCTTGCTGAACATGACTTTAACTTCCATCTTTTTTTTAAATTTCTAACGCATAAAAATATGAGAAAGCAAAGATATCCAAGAATAGCAGAGTGCGAAATGAACAAGGCGGGACGTCAAACTTTGGGACTAAAGCTCTTCTTTAGTATTTATTTATATATTTACTACAATCCAATCGCCACTTAACCTACACTGTGAATTGAAGTCCGCCTCACTCATGACTAAGTCCCAAGACATTAAATTTCATTAAAAAATTAAGTAATCTAAATATGGCTTTTAAGAAAGGACTAAATTTACGTTATGACTGCTGGTTGCTTATCATTTCCATCCATCATTGGTACCAATACTGTTTCTTTGTAAGTTTGTGTCCAGGAACGAATTGGTAATTCTGTTATTTCAATAGTTTCATTATTGATAATTGCCACTTCGCCATTACAAACAAATCGCTGAGTGTCAAGCTGCTCGATGGTACCACGAAAATTTTTATACCATGGTGTCTGTAAACGTATTTTATGACAACAACGAAGTCTGTTGGCATTTGACTTTTTTGCATCAAGAAACTGAAACAGTGCTTCAATAAGTATGCAAATTGTAGCAAATTGCAACCGCTCAATAGTAAAACAGTAAGTTACAGGACCAAACGATATGATGAATAGTAGGATATGGCGAATGTTGAAGTTTGTACAAAATTTTTCCTTTACAAAATTATTCTTACTAAAGATTTCGGTTCTTTCCCATCGATTAAAGCGCGAATATTATCCACTATTTCGCGTGGATTATAGCATGGTACCTTAGTAGACCAAGCTGTGCCGATACCCTCTGCACCATTTACTAATACAGTAGGAATAACTGGGCAGTACCTAAAATAAACTTTGACTGAAAAAATTTTCCGATCACAAAAAAATCACTTATGAAATTTGTAAAAATCTTCAAATTTCATCAATCAAATTTGCAATAAGTCCAACAACATTAGATGTCAATCAATATGGACTAATGAAATTAAATACTACCATTCAGGTTCGATCTTCTGATTTTCTTCAAACAAGAAACGAAGAACGTTTTCATCAATAGACGGGAATAATGCTTTGGTTACAGGACTGAAATTGGATATCCTTTGTTACGTGGCATTTATATGTTTATGATTTTTGTAAAATATGAAGTATTATGTTGCTATTTATAAAAGAAAATAGAGATAAAAATTGATGAGAAAGAATTTAAAAAATGAAAACTTAACATTTCTGCAAAATTTTTATGTTTTAATTGAGAACTCACTTACTTGAGTTGAGTGAAAATATAACGTGGACTTGCACTGTCTTTCCCGCCCTGCAAACGCGTTCCAAACTGCCCGATTGGCAATAAAAGATTGATATTGTTTGAGCCCACAAAATCTTGAGCTAAATTCACAATTGTTGACATCAGCGATGCCTGCAATGTCCTACGTGTTATATTATCCTAAATAGTCCTAGTATTTAGCGGTAAAAATATGCAAGTCTGCTGGTCATTTATATATGTTGTTTGTAATAGCCAATATTGCAACTTTTATGCAATTAATCTTATAAACACAGTTCTTGTTTCTTTTAACTATAATAGTTTAACTTCTAAGTGTTAAGATATAAGCAATATCTGCGAATCCAAAGAACAATTGCGTAACATAAATTCTATTAGTTTTGTTTTTGCTTTTTTTTCTTTTTCTCTCCAAATCATAATAATAGCCTTCTTTTATAAGCTCCTAAAATCATTACTAACAAATATCCAATAGTTATGAATACTTAAGCAATTTTGTACTAAATTCTAAAATCCCTTCCAATCTTGAACTAAATAAGAAACATCAACTGAAGACCTAAACTTAAAATCTTCATTTCATATGTTTCTCGAAAATTTAATATAAAAAACTAACCTCGCCATGGTGATAAGCAGACATTTCACCCACAGCACCAGCTAACTGAGCCACTTTTACTTCCTTTTTGTCAGCTCGCTTGAAGCATGTAAACAAAACCTTCAAAAAAACAGGCGTTTTAAATCACTGAAAAACAGAATTAATCAACAAATTAAATTGAAATGCATAGTAGGCTACATCTAATTGGAATCTAAAGAGTTTACTGTTTCTACTTACTTTAATGCAAACATACTGTTTAATTTTAGTATTAACCTTTCGTTGTCCAGGTTTCAAACCATCTACTAAACTTGGAATCGACCTTTCATTGTCACAATTCGAAAAAAGGACGAGCTCCTTATTAACGAAATCGCTGAACGTAACAACATGAGTATCTTTATCATATAAATATTCTTCCGTTAAACCATCTTCTCGACGACTTCTTCGTTCCTAAACATATAAAAGCGTTAAATTGTAAAGTCTTTAAATATAATTTTTATTTCCCTGTTAAATTTCTCCTCGTTTTGCTACCGATTCAACTTCTTAACGGCTTGGAAAGATATGTTACAAATGACGTTCTCTAAACTGCTTTTCATTGAATATTATAGTAGCGAAAATTATTTTAACATCTTAAACATACAGCCATCCAGTTCGTAAGCCATATTTTCCGTTCTTCAATCTTTTTCTTGCTAAAAGCCATATCCAGTGCCTCGTCATCTTCTCCGCCATTATATTTGAACTGTATTCTATGCCTTCGCATATCCGTGAAATATTCCCTCGCTTCTTTAGATGTTGAAGTACCCAAACCTGTAAAAGCCTACTCCGTAAAACAGTGGAAACATTAGTGGTTATTGCTCGTTCAATTTGAACGGATCTAAAATGGCCCACAAGGATCTCGAGACCTGATTATATTTTAGTCTCTTATTTATTAAACATACCTTTGTAATACTTGACGCGATATGATTTCCAATTTTCTGTATTATTACGCCATTCTCTGTATTCTGGTAATGAAAAAAATGAAATTTCTTCCTTTCCTTTCGTTGCCTGTAATGAAAAATTCGACAAATCAGTGAGATTTCATATCTTGACTTACGCATGTCAATACTCAAAAATATCAAACCTTGACAATTGGAGTAATGAATTCCTCAACAAAATTCCGTCTAACTAATGCTGGCCAATTGTAGTGTATGAAATTGATGACCAAGCCTTTGATGTGTGATCCATCCTGATCCTGAAGTAAGACACTCATTCTAAATTACAGAGCTCTTTGTTGATAAATACAGCATAACGGGAAAATCAAAAATGAAAAAAATAAATTAATAATCTAGTTCATCGAATAATCGTAAAAACTCTGGATCTAAAGGTCATTCTCAAATTGTGTCCATATCAATATATTAAGATACTACGATATAAAATCTTTTTTTTTTAATTTGCAGGGTTTTCAAGAAAACTTCATGACGGTGGAAGTACATAATGATCTACTGATGACAGATCCAAAATGTTTTTTCGTTTTCATTTTTCTGGTAGAAGTAGTTTTATTTGGTCCAACAAAAAGTGATATTACTTCAAAAATAGCATGAATGTTCTAATCGTAATCTAAAGTATGTGGTCTAAGAAATTTTGAATTTTACAAATGATGACAGAAGTTACTTCTGTCTTTTTTGAATATCCCTACAGTTCAACAGAACAAACCTGATCAGCCATAACCATAATTTTGCCATATCGTAGAGTTTTCATATCTTCATCTTTATCGTATTTTAAACGATATTGCAAGCCAATAATTTTCAGTAAGGCATTCACTTCGGCATTTTCCATTATCTGAAAAAAAGATGTTTTTAGCATAGTGAAAGCAAAATTTCGATACATCATGACACGTGCTACCCTGAATCTTCTTTAGCTGATTACCTGCTTATGATTGCCTTCTCGAACGTTAAGCATTTTACCTCGAAGAGGAAAAACACCGTACTTATCACGTCCAACAACTCC
Source organism: Cruorifilaria tuberocauda (assembly GCA_013365365.1). Classification (NCBI taxonomy): domain Eukaryota; kingdom Metazoa; phylum Nematoda; class Chromadorea; order Rhabditida; family Onchocercidae; genus Cruorifilaria; species Cruorifilaria tuberocauda. Next base: position 26,193 of record JABVXU010000318.1, read on the forward strand.
AAGACCTGAAACAGCTAACGATTTGGCCGAGTCACCTTCCGTAAGAATAAGAGTACATTGCGCCGAATTCTTCGTACCAGCATCGTTCGCATCTTCCAATTTTGGCACACCCTATATAAGCTGATTTAATTTTTGATCGAAATTCAAATTGCAAATAACTGATAAAAGAAATAAGAACCAGTTCATAGCTTTACAGTAATATACTTTTTTGATTTAAAGTATGTAACATTTGAAATAATATACCTTTAATTTGCTGGTCTTTTTAGACGAACACTTCTTATCTAATGTTTCCTGTTGCTTAAATCGCACCCATGCCATAATCGCTTCTACGATTCCACATTTCAAGGCTGCTTGAATGAATTTTTCCGAAAGCTCACACGTCGAACCAAAACTTTTTGATTGCAATGTCATCGTTTCCTTCGTTTGAGAATCAAATGTTGGATTTTCAATAAGTGCATTAACAAATATCCACATATGATTTTTGATCTAAAATATATATTGAGTGACCGAGACTGTTGAATCGCCCAATATAGTGGTTGTACATTATACAGAGGCATACCGAAGCGGATTATTAAAATTAATCGTTATAAACTTCTTCATTTTTTTGTAATGGAAACTAAAATGACCTGAAATGGCTTCACATTAATGCCACCACTTTTACCAATTTTTTTCTTAATCACATCAATTAATTTGCTTGCAATCTGATCCACAATATAATCAACATGCCGACCGCCCTAAAAAACAAAAAATTGAATAGATTTTCTTCCTCATTTTATTCTTTTAATGAAATACATGCTTAATATATTTCGGAAATTGAAATCCAGATTATAATGGATGATAGATGGGTTAAAATATTAAATATAAAGAAAAGTAATCGATTATTTCTTTTAAGAAGACTAATTTACCAACCACGACGCGTAAAACATCTTTATCAACTCCATTGATTTGATAAGCTCATTTTCCCATGTAGAAGAAAAATAACCTTTGTGGTGGCGATACTATTTGCAAATGAGACTTGCTGAAAGCCTTTGTCCGAAATTGTAAGCGCTACTTCCCAACGCGGGCCAACTGACTCATAAACTACTTTATAAGCTTCACCATTACCGTCAACATTGTGCTTCACGTATTGTTCAACATATTGTTTGAAGCCTTGCACCTAGATTCCGAGAAAAATGTCTTTTGAAGAGAATCTGAATTTAAGCCATAGAAAAATTTAACATCATCGACAACATGTGTAGATCGTTTATGAATCGCAAAAAATTGACAGTTAGACAGATGTTGTTACTATAGCTTGAAGATATGGCATTTGTTGCTAAATGAACCGAACCAAGAAAATATTTTAAATAACATACAGGAATTTGTTTGTTGTTAAGAAAGACTTTAACACCTCTCGTTGAACCAGCAATATCATAAGCTCTGCGATACATTAATCCCACAATATCATCATCCAGTTCCGTCATTTTAAACTTTGCCAAATCTGGTTTGAAAGTTACACGCGTGAAGTCATCTTTGCTACTACTCGTTATTTTTGGTTCTTCATCTTTTGTCATATTGTTAATCCATGTCTAAAATTTTATGAAAAATATGATAATTTAGGAGTATGATAGGATTTAGGATATAAAATTCAATCTGAGACCAAGAATATCAATTGAACAGTGAGAAAATCTGAAAAAATATTTAAAGACCTGCTTAAAAGCTTTTCCGTACTCATTGGTAGAAGTTTCTAGAGTGAATGTTTTGCTAAATATATTACAAAGTTTTGCACCATAACCATTTCGGCCACCTATAACAATTTTTGCAATTAACTCTGTATATGATAGATTTTCATTCAACAGACTTTTGGAATTCATTAATAATTTTATTGAAAACAGAAAATTTTTCATTATTCCCTTGCTAGTAAAGGTCCTAGCACTATGAAACAAAAATTATAAATAACGGAAACATGTAACAGATAATTTCATCTTCATTTCCAATTGATATTTGAGTAGAAACTAATTGCCAAGAAAATTAAAAAAAAACCTGTAACTTTCCGTTCGCTGTCATCATAATTTGATGAGGTAAGTAGGGTACCAAATATAAGTTCAGGGACATATAATTTTTCAATTTTATGCAGTACAACTGGAATACCTCGGCCATTATTAAATATGCTAATTTCATTTTCTTCCCTAAAAATTGCCGGAATCATATTGCTTCACCAATACTAACCTCCTTGAAAGGATAAACTGAGTATGTTACTCACTGAACTCTTAGCCCTACTTAAGGAATTAGGATTTAAATCCTTTAATCGATATTTACTTTACATTACCGACACACTAGAATAATAATTTAATACTACAACAATTTATAAATGTTCAACATGATACTTCGTCGCAGATGCTGATGATTTTCATCATTAAGTCGATCGCCGTTGGATGACGAGACATGAAAGAAATTAGTAATGATAATCAACTTACTTGTTAATATTGATTTTAATAAGATTCATTTTTGGATCTCGTTGTTTGTTATCAGCAGCATTCACCAATATTTCATCGAATATCTTGTACAAACCTGGCACATACGAGATCTCACGTTGAACTATTCGATCAGTTTTCGTATCATATATCCACATTGGCTAAAATTTTTGATAACTGCATTTGCATTTATTGGAAAAATTAGTAGGTTTAAATTGGCTCAAGAAAATAATAAATTCATAGTAATGTGTTTGAATCAACTATATAGATTTACGATTTTTATAAAAACCAATCACACGGTCCATTTACTTTTCCCCACCAATTTCCAAAATCCACTCCATAATTCAACATTTCCGAAAAAAAATCTTGTGACTTTGAACTTCTTTTTTCTCTCTCGAAGACAGAAAAGATCATTTACAAATAAACAAAAACAATAAACTTGCAGTTCGATCGGTATATTCCACGGAACCGATGTATGTATCCGGCCGTAGTAGGATATGCTCAAGCTGTGATTTTTTCTGATATATTTTTTCAATGCTTAGTCGCTTCCCTTCATTTTCTTTCTCTTCCTTCTCTAAATCCATGAAAATATCCATAGGATCTTCTGGAGCTATTTCTGCTGCTGGAAAGAAAAAAATCAGGTATTCCTTTAGCAAAAAATAAATATGCTAACAAAAATAGTATTAAAAAAAATTATAAATAATAAACAAGTCAGCAAAAAAAGAAAAAGAGTTTTAACTCTATTAACAAAATAAAAGATATGATTTGTAATTTACATGGTTTTTCAGCTTTCTTTCTTCCAACAGGTTTTACTGCCCTCTTAGCAGGTTCCTTTTTCTTTAATTTCGGTGGTGGTGATGAGGCAAATGAATCTTCATCCAGATCAATAGACTAAAATGGAAAGTGCTCTGTTTTTGCAAATGAAGGATCGCTTACAGCAACAGATATACAATTTGCATAATTTATGATGAATAAACACTACAAAATCATCATCTAATAACCAATCTTAACTTATTTCATTAAGTGAAATTAACATTCAGCAACATTAGACGTACAGAAGGCGGTAATCTATAAAACATATAAGAGGCGGTAATTCTGGTCACAACGTCACGACATTAAATCTACTTTAAGACAAAAAAAAGCAAAAGTTGTACGCGAACCGCATAATCACAATTAATTTAGACAAATTGACAGCAATAACTAACGGTGACGTCTGATGAGTCGTGCATTTTCCCTAGTGAAATCTATCGGTTTGCTTTAAATTGGCAGTTCTCCACAATTTTTAGTTCTCAAAATATCTGAAAGTAATTAATTAAAAAATTTAAACGTAATAATGCTCTTTCATTTTCCAATGAACAATTCTGTCCCTAGAGAGTGAAGGCAGTAATCATCCAACACGAAATACGTGAAATATATCTTGACATAAATCAAATATACATATTCATATATTTGGAGTTAAATACTTCAAGTACTTCACAAAAATTTAAGTTTAAGCAGCTAAGTTATCCTAGCGAAATATAAGTACGCAACTGGCTAAGCATTTCCTGAACTTACTTCCTACGTGTATTTAAGTGAGTTGAAGATTTTTTGCATATTTAATTATTTATCATGCGTACTCAAGATTTAAGAGTTTTAAAAATTTACTAGAATATTCAAATATGTTGTAAAAAATTTGAAATATTGATCGCGCATGAATATATGGCGGGAAAATTTTGAATCAAATGGTTAAGAAATAAAATCACTCATGCCATTTCGTTTCCTTGATGAGTAGTGCACTTTCCCTAGGAATTTGCTTCGAAAGATTTTCATCCGTCCTTACAAATGCAAACAAATTTCATAATGCGTTAGCAATTACTTTTGCAACGGAAAAAAAATCAATTTTGACAGAAAAAAGCTCGCGTGACAATTTTTCAACTATCAGTTGCATGAGATTTTTTAGGTCAAATTAAATTAACAATCAAAAAAGAATATCAATTTGTAAAAGGTTTATCCTAATGTTATACCGAAAATACCGAGAAGTACTGAATGTGCTGAAATTCCCAAATACTTTTCACACCCAAAACTAAGTATATATATGTATATAGAAGGAGAGAGAAAAAGGAAGAGAGAAATTAACCATAGTTTTTAGGCTCCTGATTTAAATTTTAGACCTGCCAACAAAGAAGATACCGCTTCAGTCTACGATAATGATGTGGTTTTTGAAGTTTCAGCAATTTGAATAAGTTTTATTTGATAATCGAGAGCTCGATGGTAATAATGGCCATATTTTTTATTATGAGTTAGCTCAATAAATTTTTGAGGCATTTGGTAAATTAAAAAGAAATTAATGTATAACTTCAATTTGTGCTCGCTTATTCTTCCTGATTTGTTTAAAGAGACATTTTGAGATGTCCTACTTAATTTGCCGTACATTCATGTTTATTTAAATTTTTGATTATTTTGACACAGCACTGCAAACCTTCATAAATCATATGTACTATTCAAACTCATCGTTTTCCTGTTGCAATATATCGCTTTAAATTTCCAATAAATGATAATTTTATATGTTGAATTAAAGAGAAACATGAATTGTTAAATAACACTATAGAAATATTTCCAGAAAATATACAAAATTCACAAAAACTAATGCAAAACCCGATAAATTTCTGAGGATTTTCAAACACTTATTAACAACTTTAAATCAAATTTCGCAATGAAATAAAATTAAAAGCGAGAAACAATGTGTGTACCTTGTAACTTTTTCCTATCAAATCCCATGGATTTAAATGAAGCAGTCTAGCCAGTGAAGAAAAAAACTTTAATTTAAGCTCGAGACATGATCAAACAAACGAAAAACAACTACCCCGTGTACCTTCCGATACTCAGGTACATCCTAGAGAACTCAAATCAAGTTTCTTCCCATTTTAAAAAATTAAACTTCCCGCCAAGCAGATGCGCATTGTAAGAATCCGAATCATTTCTACAGCTTCAAAAATCGCACAGTACAACCAAACAGGAGTTCTCACAAAAAATAGTCCCAGAAATATTTGCAAAATATTCAAACATTTAAAAAAAATTATATAGAAACAATTAATATCAAATCTTATACTAGCAAAATTTTTTAACAAATTAACAACCTGTAATAAATTTCTGAAAATTTATGACCTGTCTTAAAAGGAAGAATAAAAAAAAATGGCACGACTAGAATGTAAAAAAACTGGATTTTACTTGTAATCGGATATTTCCACATACATTTTCTCACTTTTGTTCTTAATTTTCGATTCTTATAGTGAGATATTCTCTCTAAATTACTTATGAATTCTTTAATAACTTTGGATATATATTCCGTTAGCATATTTTTGTCATTGAAATTCGTTTTCAACTATTTGTTCTATCTATTTACAATCTTTTCTTTTTTTTCTTGCAAGAAACACTTCCAGGACTAATGCTCTAACATTATCCATCACTCTGAGAAGTATGAGCATTCAATAGTAAATTATACCATTAACCGATATTTATACATTACCTGATGCCACCACGTTATCATTATTAATAAAAACTGCACAAAATGTAAGGAAAATACCAAAAAAAATCCAAAAAACAAATAAAAAGTAAATTGATTAGATTATCACAATACCCGCAATCGTCTTAATATAAATCTAAGAATTCGAAAACGTACAACTACCCGACGTGCCATAATACGACAATACATGATAATTATAAAAAGGAAAATGAAGCCCCAAAGCAAAAATCCATCACTAAAATTAAATCGATCGTTAAAACTTGACGGATATGCTTGTTCAACATTATTTTCTCCATTCCCATCAAAAAATTGGACGATTTCATGAAGCTGAAAAATTAGAACAGGAAATTTGAATTTTTAAAAATGATTTCCTACATAACAAATGTTAACTTAATGTACAAATTATACCTGTGCAGAAGTTAGTTCATTCGAAAGTTGATTCTCATTCGGCACATCTGAATGATCATCCCTAAGACGATTGCCACTCAGATTTCTAAAATATTTTATGCAATATGTAGATTATTTTTGCATTTCCATGAATTTATTTCTCATTTCGATTCTACTGATAATAACTCGGTTACGCTGAAAAATTTTTACCTGGTTCATTTGACTGGAGTTGTTTTAAAAATTTAATCGAAGTTTTCACTCCATAATATTTAAATCAAATACCAGTTTGAAATTTTTGCCGAATTAATTTAAATTTTCAATAATGTGTCCGTTAGAAAGTCATGTTTCAACGCAATAGAAAAGCGAGCTAGATTATCACAAGAATTATCCAGATAAAATTAGAACTTTATTAGCTTTAGCCAAGATTCCGAAGCATTTTGAAAAAATATTCGTTTAATTTGAGGTTTCAGTGAGATTATGGTATATTTATGAACTTACGACGGAAGGGTGGCGTTGGAGATAGGCCGTGAAATAGTAGTCCACAAAGTCCGACATTTCGGATCTTCTCGATATACTGGTTCAGCATTCGCTGGGATCTCCAGTACAACCTAGAATGTATTCTAAGAAATTTTAAAACCGATTTTTATTGATTTATGCCAAAAAACTTTTTATTTCTCGTCTCACCTCATTATTCACTTTTCATAAACTATTTTCCCAGCGAAATAAGTAGTTAAATTCCGAGAAATTTTAATGATATCATAAAGATTATTTCTCAAGAAAAGAAAGTTTTAGCGTTGATCACTGATATAAGAAATTTTTGCGTTACTTTCGAATATTTGGCGAAATTTGACGTAGTCAGTCTTTTTGGGGGCGGCAAATTCTGCGAATGCTTCCAAGATAATGCAGTACTAGCCTGCAAATAAAGAAAAATAGCGTATTAATATTTTCAAAAACCATTTTGCAAGCTTTCGTTTGCAGAACAAATAACAAAGACAGACCACATATTCAATATCAATAATATCAATAATAGATTAATTGAATGTCTTATCTGTTAGAAAGTTGAGACGAAAATTTCTTCAAATGAAATCTAGATGTTGCCCTCATTTATGTTCAGATTCATATTTAAGTCACTGATGATGTCATTAAGAAAGAATAGAGATAAAAGAAACAACCATATAAAAAGATAATAATCATATTGCAAAAGGCCTTAATTCATTGTGTTTAGTGATAGTATCGTATTATATATTTTACTAGCCAGTTAGAATTCTCCTGTGTTCTAGAATGTACATCACAGTTGATGGAATCTTTTATTTAGTCATTATCTACCATAGTGCTGATGATGAAATGATAATACATAAGTCAAAAATATTTAAAAAATACTAACTGGTACAAGTGCTTGACGCAAACTTTCGATCAAATCACCTTCCAGTGCACTTTCAAGAAGTGCTTCCAATAAAAAGATACAGCTCTTTGTGTCCGATGTTGTGCTAACTTCAAGACATGAACTGTCACCGAAAATTGCCACAAAGCCGGACCTAAATGTAGCTTGTATTTTGTGAAAAATACAAAAAAATTTGAACTCAGGAACAAACTTTCGTTTGCTGGAAAGAAAAAAACAAAGAATAAAAAAAGCATGGCTATATCTTCAACATACGTTAAAAGAATACGTACAACCAACTGAGGAATTCCTTTATCAGATTTTTAAATAATATATAAAATAATTGCGCCTGACTTTACTTCCTTACCTATCCAACAGATTTCACTTAAATTGTTGATGCGTTAGGACCTTTGAAACTGATTGACGCATAATACTGTAGTGGGCACAGTACCTCTTTTAAGAAAGTCTATTTAAATGAATATGTTCCGAAACTTACTTTTTTGATGAGGTGTCATTTTTGCAGTACAGGAAAATGGCTTCCTCATACAATTGATCGACTTTTTTATCTGCTATTAGTTCTTCACCCTAGAAAAATATTATCTTTCTATGTTAAAACGAACTATTTCACAATTACTCTATTTAACATAAACTGCTTCAAAATCCTTGTCCCTGTGTATTTATACTATAAATGTTTATCGTCCAGTAACACAAAATGCGAAAAAAATTGCATGAACAAATAAAATTCAAACAAGTAAAAAAGCTTTCATTAGAAAAGTGACTCACCAAATCAATTAAATCGGATAATGCGATAAGGGCACGTGATGGAGCATTAGATATTGATGTTCCTGATAAGTATTTCACTGGTGTTTGTCCTATAGTTGCGATACCATCCAGGACCTGTAAATCAATTTGATTTTATCTTTCTCAAAAGGAATAAAAAACAAAATTTCAACGTCTGAAAAAATGAAAAAAATCCGCTATGGTCGCTGACTTTTGTGATTATAAGCATTTATTCCAGAGATAAAGCATAATAACTAACGAAGAAATGCACTAAAACTATTTCTAATTTCGCGCCAAAAATCACTTTCGCAGTTCAGGGGAACTCTATATGTAGAGATAAAATCTTGAGCACTTACATGTGCACTTAGAGAAATATTCCATTTCTCAAGAAGATCGTTTAAAGCTGGTAAATTTGCCCCTCCAGTTTCTGGCTCCCACCACTCCCTAAAAGATTAATTGGATTAGTGTAAAAAAAGTGAGGTATATGAAAAAATTTAAATATTTTTGAATGACATCGATTTGCAACTCACTTCTTTTCTCAAAAATCTTAACCTTTTGCACATATTTTCCAAAGCGACCAAAAGAAAATAGCAATGCAAAATACTTTTCGGAATTTCTGTCTCTTAAGTTCGAATCATATAGACTAATTCCCGGACAGTAAAATACATATACTTTTATGGAATGGAATTCATGTACTAATCCAATCCTAAATTATACCGCAATAAGGTTTTATGATTTGCTAAAAACTGAAAAGACGTAAGTCTATTTTAGTTCACATTAATGAGTGACGCTAAGGTTTAGCCCATATAATGAAGGCAAGTTTCGCGAAATACATTTCTTTAATTCAAATTCGATATATATATAAAAAACTGGCATACTTTGTATTTTCATCCATAAACCGAATTTTCTCAATTACCGATGCATTGTACCAATCCGCGAAAATGATCAAATTCAAGTTAGCATTATTCACTTCGTCATAAAGTTTTTGTCGTTCACTAGGAAAGAATTCATCCTCTGGATCAATAATTAAAAAAACTGAATACTGGCTCAGATCCACACATGTGAGAGGTTCACCTAATACCTGACAGAAATGACATATATGAAACCTTCAACTTGCTTTAAAAAAAATCTTGAGGCCAGTCGCTACAGAAATTAGTTTAATTCATATACTTCAATGGTTAGCTCTTGATATTAATACAATGAGGTTAGTTTTTTAAACAATAAAAATCAATTCAATTTTGAACATTGAAAATTAGTTCGATGTGAGCCAATAGAAATATGCCCTATTCACTAAGCTATATAAACCTTATTCATATTAAATGTGAAAATTTAAAGCAAGAACTTATTGGAAAAGCTTCTTAAGCTTAAATAAATACCTTTTATTATTAAATAAATACATTGCTGCTAAAATTGGACTATTCAAAGTTTAATGACTAAATTAAAATTTTAGACTTTTAAGCTTACCTCAATGTAATAACCACTACTTCGAAGATGTTGATAAAGAGGTTTGAAGTTAGTATGTGGGTGATCAGCATTCCAGTCTAATATATTAGTCTTGTCACGCAAATCATCCCGTGGAATATATCCTGGTGGATAACGAATGTTTCGATATTGATCCCATAATAATCGCTGGCTAAAATGCTCCACTTTTCGGTTTTTTAGTAACTTCACTTCATACTGGATCATCCTTCTCTTGGCTTTCTTAAATTACAAAAATTACGTTTTAACATAAAGTCGTAAAAACTAACCTTCTTGGAGGAGTTGGAATAATACGAACCCGAACCGGCAACACTGCAGTTGAATGCCTTTGTCTACCTCGTCCATCGGACTGAAAAGAAACTTAATTACGATTTTCCATTAAAAAAAGATTCATTCGCAGCATTTAATTACGTTTAATATTTGGTCGATTATGCTGCTAATTTTGAATTTTGAATTCTCGACTCATGTTAATTAATAATCCTGAATAATAGAATAAAGTAAACAAAATTACCGTTACTGTGACACTTATTCGTCCGCTTGCAGTTCCATCATAATTATACCCGTTTGGCATAACACTTACTATAACTGCCATATAACCTGACCATGGCCATAAGAGATCGGAATATAATATTGAAACATTAAGCAAATCACCGTTTTCTTCCAGAAATGGCTCCCATATCGGCTGAATGACGTTTTTTTCCAAGTTTAAAAAACAACATTGAAATTGATTAGAAATAAAATATGAAATTTAAACTATATACTTACTTCTCCCACTATTCGACCAGATACACCCATTCCATTAATGATCGTAATCTGAAATTTCGCACTATATTCCAATTATGTAAGTCTCAAGATAATTTAAGGTTAACAATGAATTTTCTCAAAAATCCCGAAGTTCTATGCTTCGAATTATCTCAAATACACATCAGATTATTGTAAATAATTATATGAAATTTATGCATCATATGACATTTTCTCCCGCTGTATAAAATAACTTACATTAATGAGAGTTGGAATACCAGAAGTGTAAAGTGGTTGGCTACAATATGGCCACATATAGGGACATTCATTGAAATCGATATATGGTGGAATGAAACTAAAATTATGCAATTATGTTCGGATTTATTTTTTCATTAATAAAACAAAAAGTCTTGTTCTGATATGATATCCACCTATTTGGCAAAATCTGAATTTAAATGGTTCTTAAATTTAAAACGAAAATGAAATAATTAAAATCTAGCAAACCAGATTTGTAGTCCCTAACGATTCAGTAATCTTCTGAAAAAAATTTTTCTCATACAGTAAAAGAGAAAAAGTCTCTAAGCTGTTATGATGTACAACTCAGCTAACAAATCTGCATGAACTATTTATTAAATTCAGGATGATACTGATGAAAGCAGAATTATTGAAATCTAACACAGTGCACCTATTCTCTACACTTGCTATTTTCTTGAAATATTGTGAATCTTCACACGTCGGTTTATTATCTAATCAAAATAGTGTAGATTTAGTTATACATGAATTCAAAACAAATGTAATAAGTTAATACGTGATTCGTGGAGAATATCGTCGCATGAACTGGAATGATGCAAGAATGTTCATCTTACCAGCACCTTGTTCAAACATTGTTGCTACATTGGGAAGCCTAGTTGCACCCTCCACTAATGCCTGTTTTACAACTGCTGGATTCCACAAACGTTTATCTTCAATACCGCTGAAAACGCAGTGTAAAAAAGAAAAAGTAGGAACTGCCAATTTCAAAATCTTGACAGAACAACTTTTACATTCCATTCAGCTTGAAATGACTTGGTTTTGAGACATTTATTTTATATAATAGTTTTGATTTCTTGAATTTGAACTTTCGAAACCTTTTTAAACAAGAAATTTGAGAAATATATACGTATAAAAATTCCACACTTTTGAAAATCTTTTTCAAAATATGTAAAGAACTAAGTGCTTACAAATAACATTCTACCTTAGCATTACAGCGACCGCTCCAGCAACAACAGGTGACGCAACGGAAGTACCAGAAAGTGCACGACAATTACCGTCTAAGGAAGAACCATAGACGTAAGCACCGTAGGAAACAATATCTGGCTTAACTCGCCCATAACCACCTGTATCAAATACAACATAGATATTAAACTATACTTACAAATGATAATTTCAGATATGCCAAATACATTTGATAATGTTGAACTCTATCACGTATTTTAAACATTCAGTGAATGATTATCAAAGCTTCAAAAAGACCTTTCATGAAAAATCGCCCCACCCGGTAATTCCCAAGTGGTCATTCCACGTGAGGAAAAACGTGCAATTTTAGAATCAATATTTATACCACCAACACCAATAACGTCCATTTGATCTGCTGGATTGTTCAAAGTCCTGAAAAATAAAAAGATTCATGAGGGAGAAAATATAAAGAAATTAATAAAAAAGTTTTCATGTTTTGCCTTCATCAAAAAAATCAGAAAACCTGACCCAAATTTTGGTCCATCATTTCCAATTGCTGAAATAAGGATAATTCCATTCGCAGTTAGTTCCCATACTTTATCCATAAATGGTCGATCAGTGAAATCCGGACCACCAATACTGAAAGCAACCAAATTACTGTTTGCTTCATTTTATTACTTCAAATATATTTAAAATTTCAGATTTTTCATCAAAGGATTTTGTTAATCCATTTAATAGTACAATTAAATTAAATTACCTCAGATTCAGGACATTTATACCTCGCAGTATGGCATGGTTGAAAGCATCAAGAAACCAAGAGGTAAACGAAACCTGAAACTAAATACTGAGTACTCAATTCTGCAATCGGTCCCAATTCATTCCATAAAAATTCTTTTTTGTTGATAAATTTCAGTATTACTGTTTCAACTAATTCCTGGCAAACTTAAAAATTGAAATAATTAAAAAGCATTTTAACAAACATATTCAACAACACAGTTTAATTTACTGATTCGAAGGAATCCTAAAACTAACTTGTTTTTTCGTAAAGACTTTATAAGCATAAATGCTAGCAGCAGGAGCAAATCCACTACATCTACGATCTGAACTAGCTATTAAACCAGCAACAAAAGTGCCATGACCAAGGCCTGAAATATAATAAATTATTTAATTCACTTCATTGCAAAATTCACAAAAATCAGATAACATAAAATTTAATAAAGTTTGATAACCGTCATCAGCAGTTTTTTCGTTTGTCCAATCAGTGCGCTCGACAATCTGCTGGAAATGGGGATGATATTTGTCAAGGCCCGTGTCGAAAATTGCAACTTTCACACCTTGCCCTATAAAACGGTCTGTCATCAAGAATTAGAAACATGAATAGCTCTAATTTCTCTAATTGCATGAAACTTCTAATTTGTGATGTTATCATACACCATAGAAATCATGAATTTAAAGCCTAAATACAATATCGCTTTTTTTCCTTTTCATTCTAATTACTAAAATGGGTTGAATTACTATTTCCTTCGAAACATGATCACTAAATGAATCATTTAACGCAAACGATATATTAATACACGCAAAGTTCAAGTATCTTAGGCATACACACAACTTCAAGACTCATTTCAGATACTCTTTGTATGTTTACGCTTAAACTTTTACTAGCAAATCATACGGAATACCAAAATTTTTTTCATTTAAAAAATATGAAAGTTCAAAAAGACTAAAAGCACCTTTATATCCCATATCCCAAAGCTTATCAACATCAAGTAATTTTGTAATTTGACGAATTTCACCATCACCAGAATGACGCCTTCCACTCACTGATAGTTTTTTAGGCAATGCTGCTGTGAAACGATTATTACTTGTAACATGTTTTGTACGAATGGATCGTTGTAATGATTCTACAAAGATGGTTGAATTGCATGCCGATACCTGAATAATACACCACTCTCAAGTTAGCGAAAATAAAAACGAATTATTCTTCCCAAATCATTCAGTAAATATTATTAACGGCATTCATAAAATTCATTCAAAGCCCAACACTCAAAAATTAGAAAATTTTTAGTTTTCAAAACTTAATTTAAAATCGTTTATTGCCAAAAATCAACTACCCATAAATTAAATTTAATAATAATTATAAATATTACCTCAACGACATCAAAATCGCTCAATAAAACAGGTCTCGGTTCAATATTCACTGTAATTTTTGCTGCTTCCTTAATTATGTTATAACGAATATTTGCTGTATAATATCCATCATATGTTACGATATATGCTGCAATTTTAAATCGTAAATCAATATTTAAAAAATATATATTAAAAAAATTGACAGAATCCATTTAAGTTTAAACGGTTCAAACTCAACTATTCATTCCCTAGAATCTCGATAAGCGGCGGTATGATTTAAATATTTGACAAGTTTTTTTATTATCATTACTTTCATCTTTAGTTCCTATTTTTTTTGAATCATTCCATTATGATTTTCCTTCTTTGTATCCTTAATTTACAAATTAATCCAATCAGTAATCAGTATTTTCTCATTTATTTATTTACTCATTAAACTGTAAAAAGAAATGAACGATCCAATCCTATCAACTCGTTAATATCGTCTACCTTGATTATAACCTATTTATTTTCATTGTTTCTCTTACTTTTTTTCTTCCTTTCTTTTTCGTCACAAAATTAACATCCACTGTATCGGAAATAAAATATTCAAAATTCCAAAGAAAAAAAATCCAACGAACATTTTGATTCGATAATCGAATACGACGATGCCATGAAATGATTAACAATATGAATCAGTATAATACATTGTTCGATCCAACGAGTATGCATCAATTTTTATCTCCAGAATAAAATTATCGGTATTTCCCTTTCTTTTGCATCAGTTTTGATTAAATCTTTCGTTTAAATATTCCATTAAAATCTAATCAGCAATTGTTTTTGTTCTGTAATTATAACTATAAAGAAGTAATCACTTCATTCAATAAATAATCATAGAGAATATTCCTATCCTGTTCATTGGGGAAAAAATTATGATTTATTTCAATTTAAATAATAAACTGCCTTTCGCATAAATGTTATTTAGCTAATTAGCTAGCTGGCTCCTATCACAGAAATTTTCATATTCAGATATAATCTTTTCATTCAGATATATTATTCTTATTGACAATATTTTCATGTATCTCAAATTTAAGCTTTCAAAATTGATAATTATAAAATTAATATTCTTACTGCTATCATTTCCCAAAACCATCCATAACGCATATTTTTATAGATCCTCCATCAATACCTTTTAATGCTAAATAATCGTAACATAAAATCATTTGATTACTAGCATTTTTCTTTGAAACAATTTTGAACTTTTCTTCATCTATTCCAAAAAATGATATCTCAACTATTTCCTCCTCTTTTACCTTTATTTACGCAGGAATTAGCCAGAAAGTATGTTCAACAGAACCTTTAAAGAATGCATCACATTTGATTCTTTACCATAAAATACTGCACAGTTGTGGAATAAAATACACACACTTTATTGAGGTTGTAAAAAATAAATACATAATCGCATAAAAACACACATACATGCACACATACGCACATACACATATACACACACGCAACACATATAAATAAATTTATAATTTACATACAATCATAAATAAAATCCTGAGAAATCCGGGAGAGAAAACTTTAAAAATAATTCCAATCCATATGAACAGCAATCATCTCTGGTGCATTGCTAACTGTTTCTTTTTTTTTCTTTTGTAGAAAATAAATCCAAAAATGTCCTACAGTTTTCAAAAAAATTAAGGGAATTTCAAAAAAGTTTAATTGAACACTCGATGCTATGCGACATGGCTTGCTGATTTCATCGTCCAAATGTCGTCAAAAATGAGAAAAAACCGTCGAAGTACCAATAGACAAGGAGACACCTAAGGTGTTCAGCTATAACTATAACAGCCTGATTAAACCAGTGATTCGATGAAACAAATTTGACTAACAGCTAAAAAAAAAGAAACCTAATTCAGAAGGCAATAGCACTTACGGCAGAATGAAACAGGGAATATTCGAGTGAGACTTGACGTCATGCAGTTCAACATCAATAGACTACATGATAAATCAAGCATTATTGCAATTTAAAGAAAAGCGATCAAAATAAAAAGATAAGTAAAAAATAAAAGCGTATGAAATTCATGAAACGCTAAATATTAATAACAATGATAACCTAAACATATTAAATGCACGAAACATATCTTAGCAACAATCATAATTTAAACTGAAAAGAAAAAGACCATCGGGCAAAGAATTCAGCTTCCGCTTTGGAACAACTTTAGCTCAGTGAATATCGCCCGTTTTTTTATTATAAATAATAGCCTTACATGAATGATAAACAACAAACTGCTTAAAATCGCAGTATCCAATGACAATGTCCAATGCTCCAACAAAAAGCAATAAAAAAACTGAAGGTAATGACAGTTAGTGACCAAAGATTTCGAAATAAAATTGTCCGAAAATTCCTAAGTTCTGCATGGCCTAAACTCCACTTCTTAATAAACTCTAAACCTGTTACAATAGTAAAGGAATATTTCAATCTTTCAAACAAAACAAAATTGTAAATTCTAAAAATATTTTAATGCGTCCTTTTCTTACTTCATTCCCTAACTCACCAAAATAAATAACTTCATCATATATGTGAAAAAATCTGATAAAAAAGAATCTCATGAGACACTTGACAATCGTTCTCTGAACTATAAGAACATAATTCATTTGCCGATACACTGCTCGCTAAGAATTTGCGACATTGCCGCATGTATAATATCTGGACATGACACAAAACAACAACGACTCTCATCACCAACGACTTCCTTTACCTCTTCTCGTAATGATACCTTCGCACCAACGAATATTGTTAATACACCCTATAAATTTAAATAGAAAGATTTTATAATTTAAAAATAATTTAAAAATAGAAAAATGTTCTCATGAAACTAGGATTTAAAGTAATTTGTCTAAATTTCGTCTATGCAGTTATATTTTTAAAACAGACATGAACCTGGTTAATACTCATACAAAAAATTTTCCCAGCAGGTCTGAATCGTACAATACAACCATAATTGTGAATTTATCGCTTGAATATTCGTACGAAAATAAATATAGAGATTTTCCCCTACAGACTTATCCGCAACGGTAACTTGTGGTTTTAAAAATGAAATCAGCATTAAATTTAAAAATTCAGAAATTAGAGAAAATGCATATTTTTTAGAAAAGATGGGAGCGCTACACCCACACTTTGTTCTTTGGGAAATGAAATATAAAGTTGAGAAAATTTTACCTCTGGATTTTCCTTCACCGCTTGTCGAACCATGGGAACATCAGATATAGTGTCGCCACAAATCAAAATTTTTCCTGGTGTCTTCAGTGAATCACCCAAACTTTTTACTAAACGATCTACTCCATTGGCCTTATTCCATATAATTCCCGAACTGTGTGCAACTACTTCAACTTCTAGTTCTGTGGATGGATCAAATACCAAAATCTTAAAAAATTACATAATTGCACTTACTTGAAAAAAACTACAGGCTGGATTTTAGAACTTATTTCATGCGATAATTAAGAGGGACAACGAAGGGAATGAATAAGAACGAATAAAATTAACACATAAAATAGTAAGCAACCTTATTTTTTCCAAAAATATTTTTAACCTGATTTGAATACTAAACTTGAAAAACCTACCTGACTATTAGGATCCACACGATGCACCCGTTCCTTTACAGCCATCTGATATCTGCTCGATAATTCGGAAGTTACGTGATTGCAAACAGTTTGAACACCTAATGTTAAGCGATCTACTTTTCGCTGCACACCGCTTCCAACGAGCGCAAATGGAGCGTAATCCGAAGAAAGAAGAAGATCTTTCATCTAAAATTATTTGATAGGGTAAAACTGATTTGAAAAAATTGAATTACAAGAACAGTGAAAGTGTAAAAATAATAAATAGGAAAACATTTTCGATATAAAAAACGCAGTTTTCAAAATTTTAGAAAAGCTGAAAATGAAATATACACCATACTTCGTCGTCCAAACGCTGCAGTGCGCTGAAACCTTCATCCGTTATACCATCTTCATGAACAATGCGTTTTCCAGAAAGCCACCATTCACGACCCCATGAACCGCTGAACATTACAGGACCATCAATTGGCATAGCTGTCAAATCAAGTATACCTGGACCACGTAATGGACCTGCTGTTAACACCGCGCTTATGCGGGTAAAACAAGCTGCGAATCGAGTCATTCCAACTGCACTATACACAGGCTAAAAAAAGTGAATTTGATGAGAAAAAAAGATAATCAGGAGAGTAGAATTCAAATTCCATATTAGCAAATTCTACAGAACTGAAAATTTCATTATTCAGACTCAAGTTTAGCAAAAATTATTTTAAGGTAAAATTAAGTTATTCCCGAGAAAATTACTTGAAGATTTGTAGCATACTGTGAACAGTAGTCTTTCATTGTACCATCCCAATCTGTCACAAATATTGGTTTCTTACCGGTAATCGCTTCAGAACTAATAAACATGTGAAGGAATCTAAAACAATTCAAAATGTTTTCGATTTTTTTGCTGACAAATGAAAAGCCAAAATACGAAAAAGACAGAATGAGAAATTCAGAAACTTACTTCACAGTATTTTCATATTCGTTCACAAATTTTTCTTTGCTCTCCGGATGGTAACTTGAGAGAATTGGAAGTAAACTGACCCGAGACATTACGGCTGACCACGGTAAATTTGGTTCTTCTTTTCGAATATTTGCCAAAGCGTCGAGATATTTCAAATCTTTCTGTAAATAAGATACATATTTCAATTTATACAAATTAGACAGATGTGAAGTCACTCTAATTACCGACTTTTGGACTACAAATTATTTTCATGCGAACCTTTTTCTAAGTATAATAAATGTGTGGGTGTACTCTAATAGCTGATGAATCCTTATTTTTCATCCGACTTGGCAATTTTCATAAAAAGATTGCTTTTAATATATATTGTTATTTCAACAGTTAATAAAAATATAGTCAAGAGTCATTGATGCAAAGAAGAGAGCAAAGTTGAAGAGTCTCATTTTGACTCTTCAAGTACATCATCGTATTCCAACTAACAATGATAATATGAACAGAACTTGATAAAATAATGATAGGGATGATAGGTGACGAATGGTTAAACAAGATGATCGCCATCACCTTAATTTTTTTTCTAAATGTCAGAAACATTTTTTTCGAAATGGTTATAATAAATGTTATAATTTAAGACAGAAATCTGATAATTGAAGTAGGAAAGATCAGTTACTATTACAGCAACTGAACACTTTGCAGCAATTATTAACAAATAAACATCAGAACAAAACATACTTCAAGACCTCTCGTTTCATCTTTGATATTCACACTTAATTTTGTTGTAAGTGTACACATTTCACGTTGAAATGAGTGAGTTTGACCATCGGTTAATCTTTCATAAGTTCGTTTTAGTATTTCAATATCATCGTCTTTCAAATCTTTCTCATTTAACAATGCAAAAACTATCGCACGTCGCGTTTCTTGCATCTGTAAGCATAGGTATGATAAATGATATTTACCAATGATACATAAAAAGATCTTAACGAATCACCTAAGCAAATCTGTCTTCAAAACTAGGTAATTTTCTCCAAACTATTCTGGAAGAATAATGCTATCAAACTGCTGGTAGACAGAAGATTGTAGAAGCATATGAAATATTGAAATATATGACAAAACGCAAACCTTATACATAAGATTCTTGAATTCATCAAGAGTTTGAATAGTATCATTATCGACTAAAGTAGCTGGTAATGATGAGTTTTGCCCCGTGATTTCATCTGCGTCTGAAAATTATATTTACAGCAAAAAACAAAAATTAACTCCTACTAGGAATCGCCTGAATTAGTAAATAGTGGTCACAAGAACAAAAATTGACTTTCAATCATTTGCCAAATATGATGCCGAAAAAAGATTTAACTCGTTTTCTATGACCTTCCCTTAAAACAGTTTTTCTTTTCCAATACTTATTCAACTAAAACAAGTATTGCACTTTCATATGTTATATCCTTCATATGACTTATTTTGATAGATTTCTATTCGAAGAAAAATACACGTTCTGAAAATATATCAGCAGGATTAAAAAAAGTAGACAGCTCAATATACAGTGGTTGTCAAAGAGAATAACTAGAGAGGATTATCTAGCAACCCATAAACTTTTAAAATTTTGAAAAACAGATAAAAAAACTTGAATTAGGGTTGTCTCGTAGAGAAAAATTGAAAAGAAGATCACACAACAAACAAACCTTTTCCCTTTCCTTCTGTTTGCTCATCTTTTGCTGCTTCATGGTTTTGCAACTTGGCATTTCTTTGATTTTCTTGGTTTGCAGCCGTTTCCGTCATTAAGTACCCCCACAAAAACGTCTTTCGACGCTACCCTGCAAAAAACAAAGTAATATCAACTTTGATTGGTTCAATTGTTAGATTGCAGTTATGTTCCGAAAATAGCAAATAATCCAAAATATATTTACAAATATATCACGTAAAATATGTAAAATAAAAACCACTCCCGTCCCATGTGGTATGAATAATGTGATTTGAAAATTGCCTACAAATACTCACGTCTGTTTCACGTCACGATTTCACAGCTTAAGACTTAAATCTGATGGAAAACTTTTCTGTAATTTTTATTTCAAAAAATGATTAATTTATATCGATTGGAATTAATAGAACATTCACAACAAGAGGTTATCGATGTGTTATGAAAAAGGTTCATATGAATGACATTAAGACAAGAATAAAAAAATGCAATTAAATTTCAATCATAAATAAGAAATATTATAATAGTCTCTAATGTTATAGCACTATTTATATCTGAGGTAATTAACCCCTTGATCCGCTGTAGCCGCTCCAATTTGTGATAACACTCTCAATTAAGACATAATGCAAAGGATACAAAAGAATTAATTACAAAAAATATATCATAAAATTTGGGTTGCTTATAATATCCTCGAATGCATTTTGAATTGTTATATTCCTTTCACTGAATGAATTAAAAAAACTTTCACCTTATGATTTTGATGCATTCAAGATTCTCCTTACTAACAGCCTTAATAGCGCTTATGATTTATAAAATTTAATGTTTTTGTTTAATCTATCTCAATTATAAGCATCCCAACTTAATCATTTATGAATTTTTTAGGCTAGCTGTATACTTCGGAAGATAAATAAACTACATACGACTAATGAAGTTTTAACATCCTGCACAAATTTAAATTATGCAAGCAAATTACTTCTAGCAAGAGTGAGATATACAGAGAAATGAGAAATCTGTAAAGCAAATTATTTTCGTAAAATTTGTAAAACATTAATTTCATATTTTATTATCCAGTATACATTTAATATAAAGTAAGTAATCGTATATACTTAAAATAAAACACTTGATTAATCATGATAATAAATAAAATAATTGCGTTTCTACACGTTTAACGCAACATTATGAGTTGTGCATTAACTCATCTCGTGAAAAACCCATAATCGATAAGCTCATAGGTCAAATGAAAAGCAAAATTCAAAAAACCATTCAAGCTAATCTACCTCTGCATCCGTAGTCCAGCTATATTGTGGTTCAAATAGGAGTGCCGCTATGAAAAAACCAAATTTCAGAAGAATGATGTATTCGAATTTAAATTTTAAATAAATTATGTCTGGATTGAAATTAAAATTAAAGATCAATATATAACTGCTCAAATTAATTCAAGATATACTAAGTATTTGAAATATCAGAAATTAAAATACAATAATAATTAAGCTACAACTATTGTATGTTGGCATAAGCAATAATAGATGTTAAGGTTTCGATTAGCAAATTATCAATCATTTTTTGCTCCAATAATTTATTCAACTATTTAATATATATCATAAACATGTGCAAACTATCTATGGAGGATTTGAGAAATACTAAGAAATTGTACTTCAAAACAATTATTGAATTAGGAAATATTTAAATCCATTCCTGTTTCATATTTTACAATTTGATCGATAGGATGAAAAAATACAATAAAAGATGAACATGATAAATACATGATAATTATAAAAGATATGATAAATTATTATTGTTACTATGATTATTATTATCATTTACTCATTGATTATCATATGATTATTATCATTTTACTGATCAAAGCTTTTCTTTAATACTATCATAAATTACTAATAAACATATTTTTAATTCTATTCTATTTTTCTCTTTAAAAAATATTTCATAACATATGAAAAAGGTACGCATTTTGTATAGTGAATAATAATTGACATTATTGTCAAAACTTAAGTTTGATAAATTAATATTTTTGAATTAGTTAGAAATTCCAAATTTCCAGTAATATCTCAGCTAATTATCAAACTCATATCAACTTATTTTTCACTTAGCTAACTTTCGAAGTATTAGTGAGAGGAAAAAAAATTGAAAATGAAACGCTTCGTATAATGATTATTCATTAAATGTGAATCACAAATTTTCCTTCAATTAGTTTCCTGCAAAGTAATAATATTTCACTTCCCATAGGGTTTCACTCATGAAATATTTGATGCATTTTCATATATCATAAATTCAGTTCATTACTTACTTCAATTAACTTCAGTATCATTTCAAATTTTTACGAATGAACGAAATATTATTACTTTATTTTAAAATGAAACGGAAAAATGAATTAATACTTTACATTAATATTGAAAATTAACATTATTAGCACTATTAATTTCAAAATCAAAGATTAAGTGTAATATTAATATTGATATTAATATAACTACAAAAGTCAATGTGAATTAATAGGAATAGGAAAATCAATCCATAGGAAGAGGATCAATATTAATATCGATTCCTTAAATATCACAATGAATTACGAAAAATTATGATAAATATAACTATGATAATTATGAATAAATTAATACAATAATAAATTATGATAAATATAATTATGATAATTATAGTAAATTAATGTAATAATAAATTCTGATAAAAATATGATAAATTATTAATTTGCGCATTATCAAAATTAAATCACACATAATTAATTCTATCAAATTATTTTCACAAATATCGAGATATAATCGGAAATTAAAAAATTGTTTAATTTTATTTAAAAAAAGAGAATTTTTGATATTTTATGGATGATTACAGTATGAATAAATTTGATGAGTTACAAAAAATTATAAAAATGGACTTTAAAAAGTGATTATCTTTTATTTTAATTAATTACATCAAAGATTATAAAGATTTTATAGAGATTATATTATTAATTAATTATATCATTAATTTAAAATATTTGCGTTTGCTAAAAACGCAATATTTCAATGAACTAAATTATCATTAAATTTTTTTTTAAATTAATATTTGTTTGATATTAATTTATTCAATTTAGATATTAGTTATAAAGTAAAAGTAAAGAAATAGGAAATTCATAAAAATTAAATTTTAAATTTAATGAAAATAGAACTTAAAAAAACGAAACAAAAGAAAAATATCAGCACGATGATAAAAAAGATAAATTCAAAATGATTATGCCTTAATTTGAATAAATTGCTTCAACTTTGTTTGAATTTATTCAAAATTTTCAATTTTGTTTACGAAAACTTCAATGTCATTCGTAGAAATTAACTTTGTTTCTTTCTTTTTCGTTTACTTGAAATTATAGAAGAAAAAAGAAATTAAATTAGTAAATAATGCATGGAATATGCATTATTTATGTATATTTATTATTTATGTATATATGAAATTTGGAAATTTTTTCACAAAAATATAATTTAATTTATTTAAAATTAAGGGTGAAAATCAGAATAACTGATGCCTATTCACGTCAGCAATGTTATGTATATTAGCAATAAAAAGCTAAGTTTCTTATTTAATCGAAAAGGAAATGATGATAATATTTACGTTAAAGTAGTTATTATTACTAATACTGTTTTACCATTATTATTGTTATCGTTAATTGTTTTATGAAATGATGATTATAACAATTATGATAACATCACTAGAATTATCATGGTGATGATATCTATAACAAAATACCGATTACTAATGATTATTAAAGGAAATGATAAAATATTAAGTTATACTTTAGTAAAATGCAATCACTTATTAAATCACAAATAAAATTTTAAAACTTTGCAACAATTGTATTTCTTACGTAATAAAAAACATCAAAATAGAATGTAATCAACAGTTCAAATTTGATTTGAATAGTATTAAAATATTGATAATGGGCACATTACAAATTATGTTTTTATTAAATTTTATATATCGTATAAAAAATTTAATAAAAACATAATTTTATACCTTTACATGATTATTTTATATGCATTCATATAAGATCTTACCGCGATGTAAATTAAAAATTAACGATCCAATTTTTCCAATTCAACTTCATAAAATTTAATTCCTTATCACCTATAATTCATATTCAATTCAAGCTTTATTAGAATTGAATTTTTAAAAATTTCAACCTTTTCCTCCTCCCTCTCACATTACTTTAATAAGTGCAGAAATGAAGAATGAAGAAAACTTAATGAAGTGATAAGTGAAGATTAATAAAAAAATTTCATTGATATCGAGACAAAACCATCCAAACTGCAAAAGAGGAATAATCGTTTCACTTATACCTATCCTACCTTAGTTAATGCAAAAAGTGATAGCTGTTATACAAATAATATAATATAAATAAACGTAAATATAAATATAAATATAAGTCAGTAAATATAAATAAATAATAAAAACTTGTATTCGTTTAGAAATCAAAAAACACGTACTTCGTTTCTCGACATTTAAAATTTCATAATGGTTAAATAAAAAGTAATAATTGATAGTAATAAAAAAGTGATAATTGTCGGTATCAATCATAAATGTACCATTCATCTATTTGATAGTGCAAAATGGTATATAAATAAAAACATGGATTATTTATTTATATTTTTGACAAAATACTTATTTCATTTTGAAAACAAAAGCGAAAAAAAAAACTGACACATTGCATAAATACAGAAATTAGTTCTTTTCATAGAACTACTAAATTGTTTCAGTAGTAACTTCAGTAGACAGGTAGCTAATTGGTATATATATATTATTATATTGCAGCATTGATAAATAACTGGTAAAATATTATTATCTACTTTGATGCGTCACCTGATGTTACCACATATCTATCTATCTATGTATATATTTATATACACATATTACCAGTTAAACACTTTTATGGTAGTCACTATTCATAAATCCCATAGCATAAGCAAACTAATATGATAGCAACACCTAATTGAATATTTCATATGCTAAATGATAATAGGCATTTTAGAAATGAAAATCATTTTCGAAATGATCACAGTAAAGCTGAATGAATAATAAAAACTGCAAAATGGAGTATGAAATTTGTACGGTTAATTAATAAGCAAATAATGAAAGAATGAAATGAAATACTGATAAATTCATTTTTGACGTCAATGAAGACAATGCTGAGATACTTTTTTCCAGAACTGATAAGTAAAAATTAGTAAAAGCAATACTTGTAAAATACAATAAAATGCAATGATTTACTTTAAAAAGATGTAAAGTTTTTGAATGAGAAATTATAAGTAAACACTGGAAGTACTTTCATTGTTTTCTAAAAATTCCGAATCATATGAGACAACATCACAATCTGGTGGCATCACAATACCCAATATTCGACCCTGGTCATTAACATCGAAATCCTAAAAAAAAAAACACTATCTAATAATTTGACAGGTCTTTTAAAAAAATTCGACCGATTTTATGATCGTCGATTTTCATTGACTTTAGAGTTGTATTACGTTTTTTAACAATCGTAAGAGATTCAACTGCTGACCTTGACCAAAAGTTAAATTTTTAGTTTGAAAATTTACGTCATATTAAAATAATAAAATTTTTACATACACAAGAAATGTCAAAAAATCTTTCGACCTTAATCTTTAAAATTCAGTCATTTTAAATCTTCACTTTTCTATGTATCATTTTTGTAAAATGTAAACCTCTTTCATGACATATCTATAGGATATTCTCATCCTCATTATAAGGACTATCTTATAGAATTTCTTCAAATCTTCATAACCCATTTCCATGTTCTCACAGATTCCTTTCACTTCAATGCTTATTCAAACAGCTTATCTTTGTTTCAAACAACTAATCTCAATGTTCTTATCATATCACTAATTTCTACATCCACTTTACATTGTTTACCCCTCACATTCCTTCATCCAACAATCTTTATTTTCAATTTTATCAAATCTAACCTTCCCATTTTTGTAAATCTCATCCTTACAAAAATTAAAGCGCCCTTTTTTTGTGGACCAAAAAATCCCCCAATACTTCAGATGGCTTTCTCAACTAGCTTCATACGAATCGAACTTTGCAAGTTACTGCAACCGTATTTTATAAATAATATTCTAATAAAATTATATTCTCCAAAGTAATCCAGCTTCCTTAATTTTGCACAGTATCAAAATTTCTTTTATAACAATGAATGACATGGAAGAATTTCCGCATATAATTCCCATATGCTTAATATTTCTCATTTCTTTTACGTATAGGAATTTTTAAGAATTTGAAATAAACAAAATGTTGAATAATTTTGTTTTTTATTCAATAAACATTTAAAAATTCAAAAAGAAGTAACAAACATTTTACCTTGCTATTAGAAAAATAATTTACTAAAGAGAAAATTGGAAGAAAAGTAGAGGAAATTTAGAAATTATTGTAGATTATTTTATAAATACAATAAAATAACAGTATTTCTTTTAGTGTAAAAAAAATGAAAAAAAAAATTAATTACCTGTAAGTATAATGTTTTCTTCGTTTCTGTTTCCCATATTACAATTTTTTCACCTACTTTGTTAGCAGCAAATTTCTTTGGAATAACACGAATTTCGAAATCTTTGATCAAATCATTGTACTCGTTCATTAATACGTTGTAAAATGACAACGGCCGACTACATTTTCGTTTCCAAATTATCTATATGAAAAGATAAACATCAGGGAAAATAAAAAATGAAATGTAATTCATAATCCTTATCATATGATACAAAGTAATATGCTCCTTTTTTTCTCCAACAAATTTATTTTACCTGAAGTGATTTTGATATTCTGCTTGAAAAACTGGTAATAAAATTTAAAATACCAGTATCCAGCTTATCTTCTTCACAATTTATCAATGATAACTTCCGTAAACGCGGAGCCATCTAAAAAAATAAATTGCTATAAATTGTTAAGATATTTTATCATTTGTACTTTTCTAAAGACATATGTAAATTAAAAAGAATAATTAGTTAAATCTAATCAATTAGTAATTCAAATTAATTGTAGATGGTTTATTAAATGTTACTTTCAATTAAATCAATAAACTATTATATATGCCACTGATAATGTTAATGTTTAAATATCATGAAATATTTTTTAGAGAAATCAGGTCTAACACATATGGCAATAGTGAATCTATTGTTTTATGTGTTAGAGCTGGTTTTATTGTTTTATGTTAGGGCTGATTTCTCTGTGATAGATAAAAGACTGTGAATAGACAGATATTCTCTCATTATCGATGATATGTTCTCTGGATCAAAAGAATTTGATTCCAGAATTGCAATTCAGAATAACTATCAATATTATTAAATCCTCCAATATCATTAATCTAATAATTACACTTTTTCGAAAAATCGGAAGATATTTTCATTCAAATAACAGATCAATTCGCTTAATTAGAAAATTTTATTCTTAAATCACTATGATAACAAAATCAACAAATCAATTCGCTAATCATTAATCTTTGTATTGTTCAAATCTTAACAATATAAAGAAATCGATCACAATAAACTAATCAAATCTCCTGTGATCTAAGGTATTGCTATTAATTAAATATCAAACTTGAAATAATTTGCTGCATTTCTCTTCTCTTTCCTCTTCCTCTCTCTCTCTCTCTCTCTTTTTAAATTGTAATTGCAAAGCTTTTAAACCTTAAAATTAAATTTTACAAAATAATTTTTTTTTTAATAAGCAAAAGAAAAATGATTACCAAGGAGAGATGCAAGAGAATTGGAGGTGTAATAGCTGATACTTGAATAAATTTAACATCTGTTAAACGTGGTAAAGGATATGTTAGTAATAAGCTTCGCAAAAGTGCTTCATCAGTAAGAAATGATGCTTCAAATCGTCCCAAAACATTACTAAATGATGAAGGAGGTAATTTCATCGAATTCTGCATTTCTTCTCTCCGTCTAAAACACGTACAATTATTATTAAATATAGCTAAAATTCCAATTAATAATTTACAATTTCAAATAAAAAAAATTTTTTTTCATTAATATTAAAACATTCGAT
Organism: Cruorifilaria tuberocauda; assembly: GCA_013365365.1. Lineage (NCBI taxonomy): Eukaryota > Metazoa > Nematoda > Chromadorea > Rhabditida > Onchocercidae > Cruorifilaria > Cruorifilaria tuberocauda. Next base: position 54,543 of record JABVXU010000318.1, read on the forward strand.
AAATAAAGGATAAAATAATTGAAAAACTTTTGCTTATGCAAATTTACCTTCCTTTTTATCATATTCATTGTCAATCATCGTATTGTTTATTATCTTTATACGACTAACTTATGAGCTATTAATTAATTAATTGCCAACATAACAATGTACTAACAAATTGCTAACACTTACCTTCTTTATATCATAACATTGTTAATCACCGTATCGTTTATTATCTCTATGTGACTAACTTGTGAAATCCTTAATTTAAACTTATTACAAAAATTTCGCTTGTTGCTTCTTTTATATTGCATCCTCTTTTTTATTCTCATTGATTTCATATTTATTAATGTTTTTATCTATACTTATTATCCTATGTGACTAATTAATAACCGTATTTATTTGATTGATAAATGAAAATAAAGTAATTGTATAGACTATTAAATTATAATTTTTTCTGGAAATAATTACTTTCACTGTCCATTTGTGATTAACACTCAATTCATTTACCGTAAAGAAAAAATTGCACTGTTAATAGCAGTGATCTCCGACCAATGGATAATTTCCATGAATAAATTGTTTAGCATCATTGTTTGAAATAAAAGGTTCATATTAAATTTAGTCCAAATAAATTATATTGCTGATGCAAACAGTATCTAAAGATTTATTATAAGGAAGTATTTAAATATAAAAATCATATACTTACTCAGATCTTGTATCCTTCTGTAATATTCCAAAATGTAAGGTTAATTTTTTTGCTGCTATTAACGACGATAAATCGTAGATTCGCTCGTAATTAGTTTCCTCACTGATTACATTTAATGATACTACCCGCATCGCTGAACTAAACATCAAAAGTTATCAGTAATTTATTTTATGTATTTTTTTTTTATCAAAAAATCATTTTTCCAACTTTTATTTTCATTTTGGAAAAAATTTTCAACATATTATTCTCTTATTATATTTAACTTATTTAAACATACAATATCTTTAATATTTCTTTATGTTACAAAGGTTATCCTTAGCTTAAATAAAAGAGAAGTATAAAAAGTATATTTTTAATAGATTTCAAACAATTCAAAATATAAGTGAGAAAATATCAGTGAAATATCGAAAATCTTAAACAGATAAATAGAAATTTTTTTAATTAAATTTTTAATTAATCACAATTATATGAGTACTGCATGATTAAAAACTAATTTCCATGAATAAATTGGCAAAATAAAAATTAAAAGATAACCCCGTGAATGAGATAATCCGTCGGATGACGAAACCAAGATCGGTATAACACAAATCTAATTTAATCATTTGAAGTGAATTAAGTTTGATGTTAAGTTCGGATGTATGTTCCGCTGCATCGTTTGGCAATCCACGCTCATTGTTATCATTATCCGATGACCTAATTACAACAGTTTGCCGATGCGAATCAATTTTGCAATATCGAAATATCTATAAAAGAATATATAATATAACGATTAACATTTCATTTCTTCCCTTTCATTTTTTGATTTTTATGAAAAAGAAATTTTTGTTTTCCAAAAAGAAATTTTACAAAAAAAGAAAAACCGCACTTTTTTTATTGAAGTTTTACGATTTAGAAAATAGAGATAAATGACAATCTCAAGTAATATGTCAGTGTGTTTTAGCTAGGTCAAAACTAGCCTTGGATAAAGTCTTGAAACAAAAGAAAAGAATTCCTACATAATTTTAAAATACAATGGGTTGAAATCCCCTATGGAAATTTGAAAATCTGTGGAATGGAATTAATCCCATCTTTGAACACTAAAAATTGTCTTCCATTATTTAAAATGATAACCATACACAAAATATTTTAAAAACTCATACACTGATTTACATTTAAAAAGAAAGAAAAAATTTTTCCCCCAAACAATCTAACTTAAATATTTCAAATCAATAATTTCCAGTAAAATAATTTAATCCAATTCAACCTGATGTTGATAACTTCATTTTTAACTAATCAAAAATTTTTCCCAATCTCTAACGTTATCATCACTCATTTTGTACACTATATTATAATGATACGATAAATGTCTAAACGATATTTCTTCAGGAAAAATAATACTGTAAAATAAATGTGATTAGGATAGGAAATGATAACATTTTAGTAATTAGGAAAATGATTTTAAAAAAAACAAGCATAAAAAAAAGAAGTGTAATTAACGTTTCAATGTAACTCTGAAATCAATTCATTCAAAAAATGCTACAAACAAATTTTAAAAGTTATGCAATTTATATCCAAGATAGATATAATTATGCTATTAATAATTAAACTATTGATATGGTTATAAATAAACTTTTTCAGTGTTATACAGTCTTCCTTTTTTTTTGATAATTTATTTGATTTTAACTTTTTTATTTGTTTCTTTTTTTTGGTTTTAAATTTGAACTTTTCTGATGGTACCGCGATTTTTGTTAAATTTTTTATTTTCCATTTCACATCTGTTGAAGTTAATCTACCACATCTTCAATGCAAGTACATTTTTATTCTTTTTTTTATTATTATACCATTTTTTAAATTTATTCTTGTCACTTCATGCTAGGTTAAATACGATAATATCTGCTGTGTTTATTTATCTAAAATTTATTCATTTGATGATTCGAGAATATGGATAAGTGAGAAAACTATAGAAAGAAAAGTAAAAGTACTTTCTGGACTCAATTCTGATTAGCTTTCTTACTTTTACAATAAAATAGTCAGAAATGGATTGTAAAATTTATGAATTTTTTCTTTCTTTCCGAACAAATTTTACAACTTGTTCGGCTTTATTTGAAAAAAAATTTCACATAAAGCACCGATTAGTGATTCACTTGTTTATTTTGCTTTTATAAAGCATTGATTTCATAGCAGATAACGTAAATAATATTTTGATATTTATTTTAAAAAAAGGATGATTAAAAATTTCATCTCTTTTTAAACACCGTTTATATAAACAATGATTTAAAATAAATTTGATTTGTGAAACATGAAAGTTAATTTTGAACTGAGAATCCCCCAAGGATATTGTTAATTTAAAATTGCTGACGCATAAATATAGAAAGTAAAATTGGATGCACAACATCCTTTCCTATTTGATCCTTCAGATATTAAACATTATATATGTACATTTTTCAGGAATAATTCACGCCCTACAAATATTAATTCAAAATTGTTGAGGTACATACTATTAATTCAAAATTGTTGAAGTATATATAATGTAATGGAATTATTCAATTAGATAATTCTTTTGAATTGTGAAATGAATACACCGGAATGAAATCTTATTCGTCTTTCTTTCATTTTTTTTGAAATTTTGAAATCAATTCAACAAAATATAAATTGCTATTTTATGTAGCGTAAATTAAAATTTACATATTTATTATATAAATCATGATAAACGTATTTGAATTGATATAAGTTATTATATCAATATTAATTTCATATTAAAACATCACACTTGATAATTATATTAATTTCATACAAATTAGAACACCACACTTGATTTAAAATAAATCAGACAATTATACTCAATTTAATATAAATTATGATAATCTTGGTTGATTATAAATTATTAATGGTATTAATTACGAATAATTATGATTAATAAATCATAATATACCTCGAAAGATAAAAGAGAAATAGAAGTGACGATGAATCAAGAAATTTCATCAGTCAAATAAATTTTACTAATTTTATAATTTATTCCAAATAAATGCAATTTGCTACGCTATAAGAGACACTTAACAACATTCACTGTTGGAAAAAAAAGCTCAAGAGACATATCCATCACAAAAATTCTGGAAGCTTTATTTCTTTTCTTTCTGAAAGTACTCCTTTATCTTTTTTTTAAAAATTATAACCCATCTAAATAACATGATAATAGTCCAAAAAAATAAATCTCTAATGACTCTATTCCATTAAGCGTCAATATTAAGTATCGGTATTTCATGATAAAAAAAAGTTTCATATTAATTAATCCTCAATGACAAAACTTACTAATTCATATAAAATATGCTACTGTATTTGTAACCGAAGATTTGATAATTATACCTGTTATATGCATGAAAATATCTCAAAGAATTGAACATGTAAGGTAGAGCATTAATTTTTTATAAATTATAACTTTAAAAAATTCTGATTAAATTCTAATAAAATTCCTCTTCATCCTAGAAAAGAAAACTTACAAGATATTGTAATTTGGGCAAATTTTCCGAACTGATCACTTCCAGAAATGAATCGAATTCATGCGTATCCAAAAATTCCGCATGTCCTAACATCAAATATTCCAAATTCACCAAATACCTTAGTTTTGGCATTATACGCAAAAATTTGCCACTCCTATTGAGCCATTCTAATGTTGTAAGACTTTCTGGTAGAAAAACTTCGGGTTCTACAAAATGATAATAATTTCGCAGAACAAAAATAAATAAATACTTCATACTAGTTAATTTTATATTAATAAGCATCACGATTCCACCAAGGATTTCTAACTATAAAAAATTTCCAAATAAAATTATACCATATATGTCCCATCTAATATATTACAAAAATTGCTATAAACTAAATTAATACTGCTCCGAAAATTCTATACGACTTAAGTTAGAAAATAAGAATATATTCAATGATATACCGGATCGACTGAATTTTTCCTTGAAAGAATATTAATAAATATCATATCAACTACTTTATTTTCATATTTATATTTATATATGATAACTCTTTGTTATCAATTCGGTACTACGAGTTAATAAAATTTGCCACAAAACTCACTAATATTAAATCCATCTAACATTAAAGTATCCATTTTGGTAAATTTCGGGAACGAATACATATCCAATCCAGACCAGAAAAACTCTTGACCATGTGGTCGCATTGTCATACCCGTAAGATCAGGAAATGAACTGAAAGCCTGTTCCAATGCTTTTTCCTAAAAACAAATATGCTTTCAACTTACAACAATTATTAAAATTTTAAATTGAAAAAATTGAGAGATAAAATGAAACTGATAAACTAATAAACTGATATGCTTAAGCTTAACAATAATGTTTCGAATTTTTTCACAAAGTAAATTATTAAGGATGCAAATTAAATTTCATAAATAATCGAATATTACGACTTACGGTATTATATGGATACAGATCTAGACATCTCATACGGATTTTAGCTTGTTTCAATTTTCCTGCAAAATAAATCATTTTTAAGCTTTAATGATAGTGATTATGATTCTGATTAGTTATAATTATATCCTTAAATTTAAATTTGAAAAAAAACAGAGTTACTACCATACTAATATTGATATGAACTATTATTAGCACTTTCCAAGTCTTTTTTTTGTAGACAAAACAAAGGAAAAGCATCAAGCTTATGCAGGCATCAAATGGGATTAAATAAAATTGGGAAAACTAAAAATACTAAAGAGAGATGACAGTTTTATAATTTTAATAGGCGATCGGAAACTTTCAAATTACTCAAAGTATCATGCCCACAGTATCTTGTAACAATATGAGATAAAGCTTTACATTATGAGCATTTTACAAAAAAAATTCTACCGACAAATTTATCTATAATTAAGTTAACAGATTAATATTACTTAAAGCTTTTAATAAAAGACGTAAGAATGAGAGTAATGAAAAGAACTTTTTTTTTTAAATGATAATCCTACCCCATTAATCGATACTGATAACTTTTCATACAGAGTTCAATTAACAAACTATAAAGAAAATGATAAATGTAATTTATATTGCATAAATATAACAAGTATATCTAATAATCTAATTAGTAGGTATTACAAGTTAAATATAATGATGATAGATAAAACATGAAATTTACTTAATACTTTGCCAGCAAAGGTAGCATCAGCAAACCATATTTTGACGCTACTAATTATTCGACAATGCTTCAGGGCGATTAACAAATAATTATCTTTATCAATGTGATAACACTTCAATCTATAAAACAATCATCAGTAGTAAGAGTATTACAAAGCATAATATTTTTTTCAAAAAACTAAATTAATTATTAATTTATGAAATTTTTATTCGCAAATGAAAATGAAAATTATTTGAAATCTAATTTGCAATTCAGAAAATGCCAGTTATTTTCTTAATCAGTAAACAAATTCAGAGCAAAGGTAAATATTATTTTAATAATTTAAATAATATTCGAAAAGATAGTTTTCTATTTGTCATTTTATTAATTATAATTGATGCATGATTCAATGCCAATACTTACAAAAGGATTTTTACAAAAGAAGGGATTGTCGTTTCGGACACAAAAAATTATAAAAGTTGATGTAATCTTATTTGAAGCTTACTTACAATCTATGAACTCGAGTTATTACCATATCAATACTAGTCAAGATAAAAATGGAGAATCGAAATTATTAAATTATCAGCTAAATATAATAATATTTGTCAAAATAGTTACCCAATATTTTTGTTATTACTTATTTTATCCTTATATATTTGATTTTGAAAAATATTAAGCACTGTTACATCCTCCATTGGAAACCTGCAAGTCAATAGATAGTGCCACCGTTTGCATACCTGAAATTGATCCAACCATTTTAAAGTTCATTACGCAACTGATATTAAGTTTAAAAATTTTTAACTGTCTCTAAGCCTAAAGTTTAATTAGAGATACTTGAAACGGTTGGCAAATCTAGTACTAAATTCAAATTCAAATATTTGAAAACGTTTGCAAATAATCAAGTAACCCACAACTCCTGCAACTAAGTCAAATTGTAAAATAAGCTAAGCCAAAATATTGTTTGAAAAAAAAACAATTTCATTAGGAAAGCATAAGAAATCTCCTAATCAATTTATCTTCATTAACCTCAAATTTATATTTTACAATTCGATTTTTGCTATAAATTTGATGCTACTAAAAAGTTAAGTGATAAATATGATAGCTTCTGGAAACAGAATAAATATTTACACAATTATTTATCAAAAATACTATATAAAATTAAATTAAAAATAAATCAGGAATATCATCGTACTTAACTTTCATTAAACAAATACTTATTTTTAATGGCCTTGCTTCAGCTACATCGGTTCTTTTTCTTTTCTTGAGCTCAAGAATCTTTTGATTATGTGAATAGAAATCTCTCAAACAACCAATTTCATACAAATAAAAACGATTTAGCAAAACAATATATACCTGAGATGCTATACAACGATCACGAAGATTGAAAGACTCGAAAATGCATTGCATTACTAAATCCGGCATATTACCCAATGTAATTTCATCAGTACAATCAGGTTCATCATATCCCAAATACGGCAGTTCATTTAGACGCAATGAATCCCATCCCATTTGCGTACATATATCCTGTAAAAATGAAAATTTAATATCTTTAATTCCAAAATCACTTAATATATTTGAATATTTAATTTGAAAAATAATTTTCTCAAAAATCAATTTATTTTCCATTGCAAACCTTTCATTATAAATATAATATTACTTTATAAGTTCTTACTACAAAGTATATAAAATTAATTATTCATTATTCTTAATAATTTTTCAATTTGCTTATATTTTTCATTACATCTATATCAGTATCATTTTGAAAGAACTGTAACCTCTGATTAATGATATGATTTCCAAAATTATTGGAATTAGTAGGAAAGATTTAGAAAATTCCATACAAAATGATATCTAACGTAAATATTATCAAATATTATCACTGTTTAAATACTTTCATTCAAAAATAACACATTATCTACTTGACTAAATAGATAATTTCGATAGTTGAATAGAAAGATAAGATATTTCAGTACTATTTACAGTAAATATAAATTTTATGCAAGTTTAATATTAGCAAATAACTTATCTTGAAATAGTAAGAATAATAATACATACCTTATCATTTTTATCAATTTTTGATGAATTATCATTTCTTGTTAGTAATGAAGATGAGCATACTGAAATTGATTCATCTCTTAAGGAACCATCATTCATCAAATCCATATCATTAGACATACGAGCAATCCTTCAAATTACCAAACCTAAATTATTATTTTGAAATTATTATCTTTTCATTTTTTTTTCCATTTCAAAACTCTATAATTATCGTATCATATAACACTTCGAATTAATCAATATGTTTTATAATGAATTAAGTCTGTGATTGTTTTATCAATTATCATACAATCATTATATTTACTAATATTCTTTATTTTTCTTCAATTAGGAATATTAATGATATAACTATAAAACGAAAAACTTATACCTTTAACTTATGCTATTTGTGTTTGTAATGTTATCATATTTACTGAACAAAGTAACACTAACAATATCAACAACAATAATAATAACAGCAACAATAACAGTAACAATAACAATAACAATACATACAACTTGTAACAAAAACTTAAAATTAAAAATATAAATCAGCTAATAATCCATTATATCTTAAAATTCAACCATTTAAAAATTTTATTCCAAGATTTACAGTATAAAATTTTAATCAGACAGCAATTAATTATATTGCTGATAACTTATAAATATAACAAAAAGAGAAATGAATAATCTTTTTTTCAAGTTTCCTTTCATTCTTTACAGGATGACATGTTTGCTTGAAAATGCATTAAATTAATTGGAAAAAAAAGAAACCTGTCGATAAAAGAAAAGTGCTTATCAAACACGAACAACCTAGTAATTAGTACAAATGGTAAATAAATAAGCGAAAAAAAAAGAAATCAAACAATTCAGTAAATATGTAATAAAAGGAAATAAACTGATTCAATAAATAAGCAAACAGATCAATAATCCGATAAATAAATAAACAGAACATTGATCCAGTAAATGAGTAAATCATTAATCCAACAAATCAACGAACAGATCACTTATGAAAGTTAACAAAATGACTGTTTGCATGGATATCTAAAACTTTTTTTAAATCACATTAAAATCAATAATCGTTGTGAAAATTTTTACACCAATTTTTTTACTAATCAAAGATCAACACTTCATCGCTACTTTGTACGTTAAGCTTTCCAAAAGACTTTCAGACTTAAGCGAATTTAAACTTTCCGAAAGGCCTTAAAAATGAACGCAAGACGAAAAAGAAAGAAAAAGAATAAGTTCAAATTATACGTAACAGTAATAAAAAAAAATAATATTGAAAAATACCACTGAATACATAATGTTATTTGTAATGTTATCATATTCACTGAATAAATAAAATAGCATTAGCAATAACAACAATAATAATAATAGCAACAATAACAATAACAATAACAATAACAATATCAGAAACGAAGGAACTTCAATACTTTACAGAAAAAAATGATAAGAACAGTTTCGAATATACTTATTAATATTATCACATTCACTGAACAAATAAAGTAACACTAACAATAACAATAATAATAATAATGACAGTAACAATAAAAACAACAATAAAAATAATAACAATATTAGAAGCGAAGAAATTTCAATACTTCACAGAAAAAAAGATAAGAAGAATTTCATTTAATAAAATTTAAAACATTTTACGATAATGTATTAAATTTAAGAATATCTATTTACTTTGGAAATATAATAAAAGTCTTTTTTTCTACCCAATTCATTTTCAAAATAAATTACATTTAATTTTACTCTTCTAATAACTGCTAAATTTTGCGTCAAAAAGTATTTATTATTTTTAAACATTTCACAACTTTAATTTTCACAACAAAGTTAATGCATGCTTTTTAATTGATAAAATTAATGATTTGCTAACAATTCTATATATATCCTTCCTCTTTTTTTTCATCTTTTATAAAAAACTTTCAAATCGATGATTCCTTAGGAAATCAATCGGAAGTTAACGAAAGAACAAACTTTTACTTCTGAAAAAGAAATTTAGCACAAATGACAATAAATACGATACAATGAGTGATACTACTTTAATTATAGCAAAATTTAAAATGATTTAAATCAATGAAATTTTATGCTATGATCTAAATTAGCTAATTAAATTTCAATCACTCTTCCGATCAATATTCTTCTCTCACTTTTACCTACTAAAAAATGATAAAGTATTTCATCTTTTTCTTTCTTGAAAGAAAAAAGTAACGTAACGAAACGTATGTTCTTAATTTTCCGGATTTCGGATGCCTCTTTCCATCGAATACCGTATGTATTTAACGAAGTGATTATTTCCAGAAAAAGAAAAACGAAAAGATTTAGAAAATTACTGCAACTTTGTCGTACATGATTTTTTCACCTCTTCTATATCATTCTATAACTGAAAAAAATTTTTCCCCTTGATATTCAGTTTCATTTGTTTTCTTCTAGACAATTAAAAGAATTATCATCAATTGTTCTCATTAAAAGTTTGTACTGCTATTGAATATCAATCGATAATTCACATAGTTTTATAGTGATTACTATTTCAAGAAAACCATAACTATAAATAATATACGAAAAGAGCATTAGCAAAATTACGATAAACCTTATTTAAAATCCGGAAATTACGATTATCTGATAATGATTAAAAATAAAGATAAAATGAAAAATTGAGCTAATACTATTGTGAAGTCAAAAAAAGAAGTACAAACTGAATATTATACAGAAATCGAGATAATTTGCACGAACAAATGATTAATAATAATTACAAGTCATGAAATATCTAATATTTGTGATAAACCATCAAGCCACCTAAAAACCACAAAAGCCACAAAGCTACAAAAGTTAACCAAAAAGATCAAGCATTCAAACAAGGAAAGCTATAAGGCAAAAATAATTACTCGGATTCCAAAAATCTAAGCCAGAAAAGCACATCACAAAATATCCTTACTATACATTTAACTCATTTCATTTATGAAAAAAATTACTTTTCATTTGTACGTGAAAAAAATTGCCAACATAAAAATTAAAACTGTATAATTGATTATTGATTTACTACACAAATAACTTTTCGAGTAATTAAATGACAAAGAAAAAGGCCTGCTTAGCGATGATTTTTGAATGAAATGTCGACTAAATTTACAAATTTATACAATTTTTTATAACGAAAGTAATATTTGCAAATTGTCAACAATCAATAGAGAATAATTTATTTAAAAAATTTAAATTTATGTAAATTAAATAAAAGAGAAATTAAAAAAAAAATTTGTAACAGTTTAACTTTTCCTACTTTTGAGCACGATTTTTCTCC